>JAECUM010001275.1:2500-87274 GCA_016617855.1 Megalonaias nervosa
TATATATATATCTTTCACGCCAGGTAGGTACAGAAACTCAATGGTGTCATGGTAACATGCCTCCCAGTTTATCTTCACTAATATAATATCCGCAGATCGAGCATTCTAAGATCCTTATCGTGACGGACGTTTCAATTATTTATCAATAAGTATTCCTTTATTGTTTTCCTTCAGTGATTTATGCGTGTTCTTTTCTACTATTTCTTTGATTTTGTCTTTCTTTCTCCTGTCAATTTTTGTCTGAATTACTAAAATCAGTATCAATCCAAAGATTTGAAATGGCTTAAAATTTACCCAGGAAAGGAATATGTCTTTAAATACCACAATTTCAACTGGTTGCATACATTTGCCATTATCTAGCTCAATATTGGTTTTCTTCGCAGTTTCCTGAATATGATTAGTACAAATCATCTCGTGACCATTCATGTGTGTGTGTGCGTGTACAAGAGAGTGTGTGTGTGAGTGATTTGTATTTTTTAACGTAGTTTTAAAATTTGTTCAGTCATAAAGCTACTATGTCTGCATATAGCATATGTCCCACCCAGTTACATTATCCTAACACTAGGCCGACCAGTCCTAATACTAACCTAATAATGCTGAGCGCCTAGCAAGGCAGCTGTTAGTACTATTTTTTTAAGTAGAGAGAGAGAGAGAGAGAGAGAGAGAGAGAGAGAGAGAGAGAGAGAGAGAGAGAGAGAGAGAAAAGAACTGAAGTTAATTGAAGGCCGAGAAAAACTGGAGGCGACAGAGCTTTTTGGAGTCAATACTTCGCATCCTTACCAGTTTTTAGTTGCTGAAATCTTCATGTCATATTCATATTTTTTAATTTTTAAACCTAAAATGTATATTTCTGTGTTGTATATGTGCATGTGAATCGTCCAAAACGGTGGAGACGGATTACCGTAACCGTTCCAGTTCTTAACTCGAGTCGTAAACGAACAATTTGATTGCTGGCCTCTCATATAGTACAGAAATATATCAATGAGTAAGCAGCCTCTTCCAAAACATCAAAATATCCCTGGATTCGTGGTGTGTACGTACGTGCTAGGGCATGTACATGCAAGCATGAATGTATATACATTCTTGTTATGCATGGACTGGATAATATTAATGCAAATGTGAAACATTTTTTTACATTTTTTACACCTGAAAACTTGCTGATTTTCGTGCTTAATTGTTCAAACTAACATTGATAGAAATTGGAGTACATCTCTTCAAAGGTTAGCTCTGTGGTAACATGGCTTACGAGAGGAAAAATACTACCATGTCAGCTTGATATTCAGTGCTATATGATCTTGTTTCTTTGAAGTACAAGGGGTTGGGAATACAAGGTACGTGCTATAATCATAAATTGATATGGGTCTGGATATTCATAAAGGACCATCCTTACTTTGAAAGTCATTTAATACAAAATGCAAAATCTCAGAGAAATATATGTAATGGTATGGCACGAATTATTCCATAACGAAATATGGATGCGTTTACTAATTATATTAACCACTGAAGATACAGAACATTAGAAACACATGTTCTGTATTTAAGAAGAAAACTTACTAAGATACCTTTGAGTTCTAATAGATTATTCCACACAAAGTGGGATGTGAACATTGCGCAATGGAACAAATATGTTGTGTTAATCTGTGTCACTGTTAATATTTTTTCATTCCATTCTGGAGACCATTTGATATCAAATAAGAAACCAATGTTGTTCACTCATCGTTTTGACAATAAATCTATAATAAGTCCGACATGCTTGGTTCGGGAAGTTATAAAACAGTGCTAAACATGTTGAACATATGCCTTACATACTGTATATTGGTTAATAGCTACTGTACTTTCTCTTTCTCTCACTCTTATAAAAGTAAAGAAATATATATAATTTTAGAATCGATCGGCATCACAAAAACGCTTCTATGAATTACTAATAACGTTGAATAAGCTTCTCACCCGAGCGAGATATAAACAAAATATATTTCGTCGCTGACGTTTTGAACGTTTGTAATTCTTCTGTCTAGACTGTATACATTCGACTATTATTAATTTACAAAGTATATCCACTGTATTTTTGTGAAGAAACGTATTACGAAATACATAAATTGTCTTTTCTGGGGCAATTCTGGCACATTTTAACACTGCCAGTTAGTGCTAAAATAAACATGAAAACGAAAATAGGTGCCAGAAGCTACCAACCGATCGTGTGAGAAATGTACACATCATTTAAACAATGTTGCAAAGCAAAGTAATGTTTTGTCTTCTCGTTGATTTGTAAATATTATGCACATTGCGTGCAAATACACAATTAGGAATGTATATGTTTCTGCAATATGCCTGATAGGAGCTTTAAGAGAATGTATCTATTACCCACGAATATAGGAATCACAACGGAGAAGAAAGCCATTGGCTATTTAATGTTTTCATTCTTTTATTAAAAGTGGTCATGAATAAAAGTGAAATATAAAAAGGAAGAGAGACGTGCATCTTTTCTCTGTATAAGCTACATCTGAATCTGATTAAGGGATGTAATTGCCCCTTACAGTACCTACCACTTTAAACTCCAAATGAATAAAAACAGTGCCTTCTCTTGTTATTTTGGGATTAATGCTATTTATACAATCAAGATAGGCAATACATGGCAGCCAGTACAATTGATGGAGGAAGAACACGGGAAAATTCGGGTACGAACCACCGACCGACAAAATGCTGTTGGAAGCTTCTAACATACCCAAATCTTCCGAGTCCGAGCTTCGAACCCACACGGACAGAGGTGAGATGGCAATGATCAGTAAAGATAAGCGCTTTAGACTACTGGACCAACCGGAACCTCCAAGTCTTTTCTCTTATATTTGTAATAAATTTACATTCTTCATAAATGATACCTGTCTATAGGGCACGGAATTATATGGGTGCTATACCTGTTTGGTCCCCTGAAGCTAGACTAGAACTGGTAGCTGATGTGAAGAGGCTCCGTGTTTCAAGACCGGATGTAGTACTACATTTGTTTTTGCTTTCCCGTGTGGCCTTTTTCCCCGATCCTACACTGGCATCTACACTCTGTAATATTAGGAAGAGAACCAAAACGAGAGAAAATATGTACCTATAAATTGTTTTGGGAGAAAATTGAAACAATGAATTATTTGAAACAAAAGATATGAACGCCAGATACAAAGTTTCTGGATAAGCAATAGAACAATTTTCATTAAAGACAATACAGAGCAAAAAGGGTAGTTGAACTAATTTGACCTAAGATGACATCGGATCAGTAGTCATCGCGACGACGCTAAACTAGCATATATTGAGATACATTGTCAACGAAGAAATCAGATATCTAAGTAGCAAATTTATAATCCCAACAACCCATTACTAAATTTTGTTTTTAAAAATATTGAACTTCAGTTACTCTTCTGTACAGGGTTTGAGTACATTACACTTTGTGAATTTCATTGGGCGCTAAGTGTATCTTCATTTTCTCATTTTCATATGAATTCCAGTCCAATGATAATTTTGTGCACATTTTCACTCAGTGGTTTGCAATTATGTTTTGACGTGATGAGCTTATTTACATAGGCCCTCTGCCGTAAGAAGTGCACATGCATATTGACGGCATATGTATCTGTCATGGTTTTTGTTCAGTCTTAAGAAAACAAACGACTTTGTCATACCTTTATTTTTATAGTTGTATTTAGAAGTCAAAGATCTTCTGAACACTGCACTAAACAGTGAGCATTCAACTGGCATACACCAATTTTTGCTTATTTAATACTTGTTGAATTTAGCGTTAGTAAACGAAGCAGATCTACCGTGTCGAAAACGTTTGTATTTCGTCATCCCTATGATGCATACTTGTCAAACATTGCTACATACTGATCTCTGCTAAATGTAAACGATTATGTTGCATTATTTCTAAATTGTGTAACAGTTATAGTGTTAAATACTTTGATCGTCAATATTTTTACCTCCCGGTTAGTGTATTCAACTGGGTACGCACTTTCTGCCATACGAAACGAGCATATCCTTCTTACAAAAAATAGGAATGCACGAATGTGTATAGTTTTTATAGATTATTTTCCGCTGTACCAAATGTTAGCTTAGGAGATTAGACTTTAGTAACTCAATCGTTGGTTGTGCTTGATGAATTTATTAGTATGTTGTATGTCTTCTTGTTTCGCTCAAATAACAGTTGTTCATTTAAAACATCTTCTGACATAGATGATCATACCAATTTTGAAAAGTAGTACAAGGTTTTCTCGTGTGTTCTGGCTTCCCTATATGAGATGTTATTAAAACGTTTGTAAAGTAGTTAAAGTTGTGCTCGGATCCTCTTTATAAAGTACAAATTGTGCTCATATGTGATGGTACCCCTATAGGAAATCTTGGGAATAACTTTGTAAAAGTAGTACCTGGTAAGTGTAGATGTTCTGGTATCCCTACTAGATATCCTCAGGTGTTTTCATACTCCTGCATAGGATGGCGATACTAGTTTACTTATGGTAGTACACAGTATGCTCACATTCTCATATATCCTACTGTCCCATCTATCCTAAATTTCCATTTTCCACAATAGTACAAGAAGTCTTCCAAATTATCCCCCATATGATTGCAAATCACTATATTAGATCAACATTTCAAACGTTCTCCCCACAGCGTCTCAATAATGCTTCCCCATAATGCCCATATAAACAATTTGTGCACTTCGTAAGATTTGTTAAATTAGGTTTCATACCTTTAACAGTTGATCATAAAATAATAACATACTAAATCAAAGTATTTTTTGTCCAAAGATTTCATGGCATTTAACAAAAAGCTTTGGACTAGCAGTTTTGCATATTCTGCTAATTATTCCGAACTGTTATGTATATTGTGTTTTTCCTAAAAGTTGTTAATGTCTTTCGCAATGCACTAGCTGGTACTCTACACACCATTTTTTCTCGATTGATTTGAGGGCAGACTTTCTTAATGATCAAGCTGGGATACTTTGCAGCAGTTTTATTAACGTCTCAAAAGAATGGTCCTGGAAAATGCTGCTTTGTTCAAAAGTGTTGCACCAGGTAGTTATGATGTAATCTTAACCTACTGGAAATAAATACTCAAATACTCAGGACACAGTGAAGCTATGTAGAAGCTGAAATAACTAAATTAAAGTCTCTGAAATGAAACAAGTAAAATTTTATGATGGGATTTAATCCAATGGCCTGATGTCAAAATATTAAATATAATTTCGAACTCTCCTCACACCTCATTTTGAAGATTGACAGTGGTAACCTGTTGAAGTTAATCACAATCGTCTATGTATAGTCTACGTTTACAAGCTTGCGCTTTTCACGTGTAGGTTAGTTTATTCAAGGGGGTACACACTTTCTGCGACGCAAAATAGGCAATTCCTTCTTATAAAAGAAATAATAGCATGCATGTACACAGTAATATTTTATATGCATTTGCATTTGTATGCGAGTAGTCATTGCACCCATTTGCGACAGATTTTGAACATTCACACACGTACACACATGCATATACAATTAATAACCAAATGGACATTACCTTAAACTTATCCATTAATGAGATTCTGATGAACACCAAATCCTTGCAAAGCCAAAGAGTTATCTGTGCTCAACTAAAGAGTTATCCATTTACCATCGATGTTCAATGTCAATATTATAAAACGTATTAATTCTTGTTTGACAGAATCTATATATCACTTGTGCGCGCGGACGTGTTTCCACCGCACATCTCTTGATAATATTACCTGGCTTACACCTTTGTAGGGTTCAACTGCACGAGTGATGCTCACCTGCATTTGACTGTAATCAAGTGCCACTTTATTGTAAATTACATTTGCAGCTGCGAATGCACGTGCAAGTTAATTCTTCTTTTATTGCAATTAGCTTCCCGCGAACTTTAATAGCGATATTTTTAAACTTAATCTGGCTTGTGCTGGACAGTGTTATATATTGAAATTTAAATTTAAAAATTAAATTCCTCCTGACCTTATATTTGAGTATTGTCAGAGGTTTATTCCCCGATTATCTTTTTCACATTATTGACCTATAATTTGATTTTCCTTTGTCTATAATGCAGATGTTGCATTTGTAGCACGAACTCCAGTGAAATGAACAGACTAAAATTCATTATTTCTTCCTTTGGGGTTTTAACGTATCATTATATTTTGTGTACTTCTTTTCAAAATCGGAGCATATGTTGGCACATTCATATCAAGAGGGGAAAATCTTTCAATTTTATATATATATATGTATTTTAGAAACTACCGGGAGAAAATATGTCACGTACTTCTCTTTTGAAATTTTATGCAAATTACCTCGTGACCGCACCGAGTCTTCTTAAATATTTTGAATCAACTCACAACAAAGTGAACCATGATTTTCACATTTGTTGCCTACCCCGTGAGTATTGGTATTAAGCAGTATAGTGTACTTGCTGGGTGTTACCATGCAAAGGCTTTCAGACGTAGAAGCAGAAGATGGATTATATACCATCAATTAATTTGTATGGTAGTAACATACCCAGATATGATTCTTCCTTTCCCTATACATTGCCACATGCAGCAAGGACTTGTCATGGGAACTTTAATCATCAAAAGAGCATGACTGTGCAAAGTAAAAAAAGAAACATAAGAGATTGAGTGAAATGTCCCCTTTGCCCACCTGCTGATTTTATATTCTACTGACACTAAGAGTAAACTGGATCCACGCATGGACCTAAATTAGCGAAGATGCCTCTCAATGTGTCACATAAATAGTCAAATACAGGCCTCATAAACACAGACTTTACATGTCAGTATTATTACAGTCAGTGACACGTGGTAGGAGGGATCAATTATAACAGAAAACCTTTTAATATTGAATTTTCGAGCACCAATCCGTTAAGTAGTGTAAAAGGAGGGATTTGCCTTTTTTGTTACTGACCTAGGTCACAGCCTCTATCCCCCAAGATTTTTCCTCATATTGGTAAAAGCCACATGTTATGTTCTACCCTAATATTATAAACAGTGAATGTGAAAGTGACCCTATAAGCGAACTGTGTCATGGTGGATAATGTCTGTTGACCTAGTCCAATAAGCAATAAAACCGCTATTTTGACATTGCTATGGTATATATGATTGTTTGTTGTTCTGGCATTTATATTGTTTTTGTTTTTAATCAGCTGTTATTGTCTGCAAATACGCTACCACTATCACACGTTTCTTTATTTGTGCTTAGAGCGTGCGACTAATTTCCATTTCCGCCAATGCTGTTTCGTGCTAATTATTTTTTATCGTCGATAGCCACTGAATACAGTTTAATAATGGTACTGAGACTACTTTGTGCTGCTGCAAGTAGTTCTGGACAAATATGTTTTCATGAATGTATTCGTACCGAAATGATTTTGCTAGCACCACAAGACACACCGGTTACTATCGATATAGCCCAGACAATAATTCCTATAGGTGCACTTATGATGGTTGTAGTTGTAGCCACACCAAAACCAACAGTTGTCGCCGAGACAAAGGCTAAACACAATTATTTTTTAAAGTCGGTAACACCGAGGGTCCGTGACAATTCTTCTATGAAGAGTGTAACCCCGTAGTAATATGACACGACCGGCAGACTTTGTCAGGATTCATCACGTCCAGGTACAATATGCACAGGGAATTCTAACCAGTTATTTCCTGCTATTGGCACAACTGTCATACAATCATAGAAAATCTTCTCTGCCTCAAAAATATTTATGTTTTCAACAAATCTACGTCCTTAAGGCCTAGCATTTCGTTCATATGAAACTATATTGGTTGCACCCTTACCTGGTGTATTCAACGATTGTTTTCGTTCTCGCCCAATAACTGTTACTGAAACAAGTGAGTCCTTCATGAATAACAGTCGAGATATTTTTTCGTCTCAGGTGAATTAATGTTATTTTTACCTATTTGTTGGGAAAACAAATGACCGTCCTGGATACGGCAGCGAATTCCACTTCCTTCTTGTAGAAACAATCCCTGAGAGATTTAGCATTTTGTTGTGTATTCAACAATGGAAGGGTTTTCACGTGCTAATGCTATAACACCAAGCTGACCTCTGGTTGGTATTGACACATTATGCTGGTCTCAACTACGAATTTCTATCTTACTCTTTACAAGAGTATATTTCAGTGTATACGAAGGTTTGTTAGCACCTCTCTGACGCAAATATTCGTCGACAATAAAAACAAAATCATCATCAATGTTAGCATCCGACATCATTGGTCTGACACCCCGTTATCTAACTCAGCAATCTCATCACCACGGTCAGTATTCATTACTTACCTGTAATGGTAAATCTAATCTTAAACAGAGACGTCAATGACGGCTAAGTAGCCGTCTGGATAGATGTGAAAGGCTTCAAAAGGACTATCATCTTATTATCATATTTGTGAAAGATTTTGGTAGACCGGTGTCGGGTTCGTTACTTAATAAGGTTTGTGGACCAGGCTGAATATCTCTCAATGCTGTTGATTGACTCATTCCGCTATAATAACCAGATGCAAATAATAAATACGACCCAGATTCGCGCACGGATAAGATGCAAGATGTAAGCTCATCAAAACCGTCACATTTTTCAAAATTAATTAGACAATTTGTTATTATATTAACAGTTATTTCTTCTTCTTCATTGGTCAGCACTTTTTTGGTATGTTGTAAATGAACTTACTACATGTGGTGCTTGAGGCACGTTTGTGGTCTATTCATCGATGTATTGTTTCATCCCGTCAACGGCAGGATTAATATAGTCTTTCAAATACGCTACCGACACAATGGCGTCTATGATTCCACCGTTTGCAGTGATATTACCCAGCTCCTTTCAACAGCGACTTTGTGTCGAACAACCGTATCTTGAATGTTCACGTTAGACGTTTGTAATGTACCAGTTTGATCTTGAAAAATCAACGATTTCAAACGTTCATTTGCATAAAACACCACGAAAATGATCGACTGATTTTATAGCCTCAGCAAATCAAGATTGGCTAATGGATACATGATTTTCTGTGCAATCGAAGACCATTGCTTGATAATATTCGATGACTTGTTCCTGGTAATCAAAGGCCTTTTCCCTAGACCGCTTTGTGCAAGCCATTCCTGATGACTTGTGCAAGCCCTGTAGCCGCTGTTGATAGCAACGCTGAAAAAAAAAAAAAAATACCCGCAACGAATGGAAATGGAAATATTCCACCGGTTTCTGTTGCATTTGCATCACATCTGATTTGCATAATTGTAATGAACCCAATGTAGTTTTCCTATAATAACCCGATATAGTGGTGTTTTGGTCATCAACATAAGTACAATTCCAGATACTTTTGTTGGAGAAAAGTTTTAATGTGACCTCACTCTTGTTGTTTTATTGGGTATTTTTATTTTTTCCCGCTGATTGTATGAGGCATACCTTCATTTAGTGACAGGACATTATTATTTAAAGACGTAGTAGGTTTAATTACTCTATGAATTTTCTACAGGCGCATCTAGGATCCCCATTAGACCACCCTCGCCCTCCAACAACAAAGTCTTGTCAGAAAGAATTACAGCATAACATAGATACGCAGATCACCACCACCAGCGTTACCTACGTACATGAAATTACATGTTTACAATGGACTGTCTAAACAACTCCAGATGTTCCTTTGAAAAGTGATACATCGGGTACAATTAAATGAAGTCGTATTGGGAAATTTGCAAACCAGTGTCGATGTTTTGATGTAGGTTCATATGAGACCACAGATTGTTATATGCGCGTGCAATATGATTGTATGTATAGTGAAGCAAAATTTCTTAATAGGGTCCCTGATCTCAGTTTAACTGCAGAAAACTTCAGTCATTTTGTTCTAAGCTTTCAAATATTATCTTTTTTCTGGTTTAGTTATTATCTAGATTTGTAATGCCACGAACACATGTTGTCGTGCGGTAAGGCCATATTGGGGATTTACACACAAACAAATCGAAGCTGTGCAAACCCATTGTTAAAAGTGTCATTATCGCTCATGACTATAGCTTGTACATTTGCACGGTTAATTAATATCTTGTCGAGGCTGCCTTATTTGATACTTTTGAGAATCCGCATGAATCAGATACATCTTTAATAAACACAAGGTTTGGCCGGCTGATATCCCATAAACATTGCTGTATCCATCAAGTCCAATAATTGTCGAAGCAATATCAACGCTGTCAAGGGCTGATTCGACTTCCTTTCCGTCGGTGGAATTACACGTGCTGTTTATCAACGCCATACAACCATTGTTAGTAAATCGAACTTTGGAGTTAGTGTGATAATTATCACCGACGATATTGTCTTGAATAAGTTTTCCCTCGATTTTCAAGAATCCTTCTCATGGAAGATAAAACCTCGACTGGTCCTGCACTTGCAATTCTACGTTTTCTTGATCAGGAACACTAGGCGGGTATGTATAATACTGAAAATCTCTTTTGTTTTAATCTAACAACACATGCCCACGGACTCGGATGTATCTTTCAATAGGACCATTGTTTTTACACTAATGTTTTTTGTCTAACACATTTTGTATGGCGGTTGTAATACATTCCCCATTGCTAAATTTGCAATAATAGAATCTGACAGTCGTTTTAGGGTGTCCTCATTAATAATTTTACCAACAGCAGCCGGCATTGTTTCTGTCAACGGTAATGCAATTGCCTTTGGTTCAACCAATCGTGATGGTTGTCGAATCGCTGATCGTTCTCAAATCGATTAGACAGCTCGCAATCCCAGATGTTTCAACCAATCAGTAGCAACATTTATGATGCCATGAACAACTCGATTTCAATTTGTTAAACCTTTGGTGCAGCGGACGATGACAAGCAAGGCCGTTATCACCATTTGTGCCCCTGCAAACAATCCATGAACATTATTACCAAGGTAAATTCCATATTATGCTGCTTAAACGGGTTTCCCCGTGTTAACAACACGCACTAGTATTGCACGTCCGTACCAGTATCATTATACCTAGTTAACAGATCGGTCTCTAATGTACATTTGTATTGTTTAACAGGTCGGTTTCTAATGTATATTTGTATTGTATGTGCGAAAAGCTTCATTTTTACCGTCTTGGTCAACAATGATAAAACGATTATATGTAGGCCGGTCATTATGTCATAAGAGATATCCAAGCATCGTGAGAGTAAATGATATCAAATCACATGATTCCAAATTTGGTGAGAAAGTAAACATTATATAGCCCTGGTGTACTGTGCCCGTCCTTTCGGATCTGCTTTCATAACTATCATAGATAGAATTGCGATCGGAAATTATGCTAACTGTAATAAACTAGCAATACCGCTAATGCAATATCGATTGTGCGCGAAATCTCAGCGGTAACAGGTGTACAAAAAGTCACACTGAAGTCTGGATTCGTTGTTGATATTGTCATCATCGAGGCAACGCTTGGGGGTTCTATTTGCAACAACACGTTGAATCTCAATATAGATTTCACGTAAAATCACCTCAGAATTCGTCATCCTTAATATCCTAAAATACTTCATTGATACCTTCAACAAGCACATGCAATAAATCGCGAAATGTTTTTCTATCCATGGAGTCATTAGAGAGCAATCGCTTACAAATCGGTGAGGTCTCATTAATGACTTGTACTACGTTGTTGTCAACACGAACCGCCCCAATAAGTGTTTCTAATAGACCAGCAAGGTCGTTACTATCACACATTCCACCAAGATCTTGTTGAGTGAACATTGAAGAAAATATTCTATTGATTTTCTTCATCGAAGGTATTTATTATCATAATTTTTCCACATTATATCGGCATTACCAAAATGTCCTGTCTTAAATGTTTCGGTGGAATTTGCAAAAACGTCCCACTTTTCACCGCAGGCCATTTACATTCCCGTAATTTCCCTAAATACCATTATGGGCCTTTGAGTCTAGATGTCTTTTTGTTTCGTTTTTGAAATAGGGATCGGCAACATTTTTTCCTCAACTTCAAGGCTTGTTAACATCTATACTTGTGGGGTTATGATATATTATCTATCGAGTTTTATCGGTAAAGAAATTGAGGTGGTGGTGTCTGGAGATCCTCTACTACTGATTCCAGTTCTTTTTCTTCTAGCTCAGGTTTTATGTCAGCCGATTCCTATGAGGTGTCTGGTCCAGATATTTAGGGTATCATTAGCTCGTATTTTTGTAGGTCTTAGCGCGACTACGGGGTTTGGCTTAGTTATTTTACCACGTGGTCTTTGCAGTTTTGAAACACCTCAAGTCTAATGAATATTTGCAAGACGTCAATGCCAAGAAATATCAACAACATATTTCAGTTGTTACTGATCATTTTAGGCACTTGTGCTTATCACTGAGTTAAATAGATCACATCAGTGTTTCTATGTCGACCTCGTGAAAATATTTGGGCGGGATTGACTGGATTTTTAAGCATCATATCGTTATACAGTGCAAGATTATTTTCACTTGCACCCAAATCATGAATTGTAAGTTCTTCATCTTTTGTGGAAAAGAAATTAATGGAAGTTTTGCCACTCAGCACTTTCTTTAAATATTTGAGAACTTCATAATAGTGTTGATAATTGGCTGACGGCGCAATTGCGTAAAATTATATTTAATATCAGTTGAATTTTTCTGATCTTGCTGGACCAATGATAAATGCGCGAACCCAATTTTGGAAATATGTCACTGTGCTTCGATGACATCAGTGCTGCTTGTGCAGAGAAATCTATGACAGTAATATAAAATTAATTTCTCGTGGTGCCATTGGATAAACTAATTGTTGAATATGACACTGTTCTGTCTTCATATTGTGTGCAATGTCGCATGCAAACTCGTACCACTAATTCAACTCGATGGTACAAATGCGATTAATGTTACTTGTGAGTTTATTCAAAATATAGCAGTCTTCGCAGTTATTGGAGAGGAAAAGCGGCCATTGCAAAGAATTGGCAAGAGCCACAAAGATCACCCTTGGCGCTGCTCAAGAAATGTTGGCCAAACAAGCCTTGTAGCAAATGTACCTACCTGCACAAAGAAAACTTTACATGGTTGGTGTGATGTCAAAATATCTAACGAGGTTCTTCAAGCTGATCTCGTATTTCTTCTGCATGATTGTGAACGTGAACAACATAGTATTATCCTCACATACAAATACGCGTTAACGATTGTCAACGTTGCAAGCTGATTCAAGGAAGCGGTGACGCTGAAGTCAACAGATTTTGCAAGAGACGCTGATGCACTTGAACGTATCTCTGCACGCTGGCTATAAGCAGGGCTACTATTATTACAAGTCGATAGAGGTAAAAAAAAATTCTCTGATATGTTAGTGTGCTGTTAAGAAAACATCATGTGCGAGTTCGTGTTGGACAAGTTAATATACATGGTGATCATGCCATTGTGGAACGATTTTATCGCACACTTGCGAACAATTTTGTTGGACATCAATACGCAGAAAGAATTAAAGATGAGACCTCATAGTTCGTGATCTCTGGAATGGGTAGTACGACTTCCATTAGTTATATCAGCATTGAATAATGAAACTTCACGTGTAATCAGATTAGAACCCATCGATGAAATTCGCAAAAGACTGTCACTTTTACTCATTTGAGTGAGACTAATTGCAAGTCGTTTCAGCAAATATGGAGTTATCAACAAGATATATTTTATTACGTTAACCTATCAATGCACTAGTGCATCATTCTCAATCGCGTGATTAGGAAATGGATATGCTGTAATGTCATCAGGATACATCAATCGCTTGAAATCAAGCGGTGTCAACTCACATAGGCGTAATGTTATACACCCATGCAATGTTTCTGAGACATGATGATATCTGATGTATGTGTGAATTCTAACTGCTGTCGAGGGCATTCCACATACATATCATGCCTGAGATCCTTGGCACATTAACCCTTGGAACTCCTTTCGCCTTTTTAATGTTTTTGGCAGGGCCTTTAGGACAGCCCGAGAGAACGCTTTGCGGTCCAGTGACAATCAAGTGCATTGTAGGTGGAATTCCCACATTTTCTTCGCTAGGTTTACCAGAGCCTTCATGTTTGAATTTGGCAACAACCCTTATATTGTTCTTGCTAAACCAAAGAATGTTCTTTCGGATGATTGTTGTTATCAAATTCCACCAAGAGTGTGCTCGATGCGATATTTGAATACACATCATAGATGGTTAAATGTATCAGCAGCAAGTCGTTGTCGGCATATAGCATCTTGACACGACCTTGGTAAAACTGTTTATTCTTGTTTGAATAAAACTCCTACATTAGCAACTTTGACAAGTCAAGTACTGATGAACCAACACAAACATATTTTTGTCAGCTTTAGTTTTGCTTTCTAACTTTAAATGGGAACAAGTCCGCCGTCAAAGAGCTTCCGGGTCTCGAATGCCGATCAGAAAAAATCTTCGAAGCTTATCTTGTTCATTATCTGGAATAAGGTCGACTAGAAATCGTTTTCGTAAATTCTCCATTGTTTTGACAAATATGGAATTGTTCATGAGCTTAAAAAATCTTTTTCAAAGTCATTGGTGGTCTTTGTTCTCAGATCCGAATTAATTTAAATGTATGGGGCCATCCAAGCGCTTTGACGAAATCCAAGTACTTGATGGATTTTACGTACACACATTCCCAATCACAGGTATTACTGCTGATTTCATATGTGCGGTACATACTTGTTTTTCGTCCTGAGATTTGGAATAAGCTTGGTGCAAAGTACATCCTGATTCATCAACAGCTGTACACTGATAAGTTGACAAATACTCGCCTGGGACAGACAATGTTTCTGTCGGTAACAGATGATTAAGAACGTGTTCTTCAGTGTATTCTAAATCAACTTCAAATAGGTATCCGTGGTCAATGCTGCTGTTGTACTGGTTAATGTGCATAAGAATAGAAGCTTCTGTGGGATCAAGTCACGAAAATTCACGAACAGGTGCAATCATAGTTTCAACAGATCTACGTCGACGAGCGTGATAATACTCGCAAATATATCCTTATGGTCTGCAAATCTGATTATATGATTTGACGCCGATGCCGCGTTTTAGACACGGACGAGCATATAATGGTACAAGTCATAGAGATCATGCGTACATTGAGAACAGACTATTTCAGTAATGGGTGCTATTTGTCAGAATTGGATTCCACATACAATTAAATGGCAACTATTCACATTATTCTGGATCACCATACATCCATATGCCTTTTGAATGTCATTATTTATACGTTCCTAGAAATACTGCAGAATCAATGCTAAATCGCGTGGTCAATTTTTGATGAGGTTAACCCAAAGGTGTGATCCAATATAAACCATATTGAATATAGCGCGCTGTGATGTCACAATTAAAGCAGCGGGCAATACGAACTACCCTGCTATTTGTTATGATAGACTTGACGTTATCTTTTCTCGACTAAGCTTACTACCTGGCTAGCTTTATAAAAATCCGTAGCTATCAATAGTTTTCGTCTGGAAGCTTTCTAATGACATTTGAGGTGCAGAATATTCATCAATCATGACTGCATATTCTTTTGTTAAATTATTTTTGTTTTAAGTCTTAGATCCACAATCAAAATTTATTTTAAGTTAATGTACATACATGACCTGTATGACCTTCGTTATAATATAAAACACAGTGACATTGACCCTGAAGATGAGACCTACCATGTGGCACACAATACACATGCTAATGACCATATATATGCATATGAATCTTCATCCCTTGAACTCTAAAATTATATATTGGAATAGATGTGTAATGAAAAACTTAAAGTACTGAGCCATGACCATGGAGTTGAAGATAGGAACCACAAAGTGGTTGAGAACACATCCTTTTAAGATAGACAAGTACATCAAGTTTCATTCCTTAATCTCAGTAGGTTCTATAATAATAGAACAAAAGGGGAAACAAGAGGGAAATCCTAGAATAAGTAGCCATAACCTTGACCTTAAGGTTCGAAATCCCAATGTGGTACTCGTCATACATTCTAATGAGGATGTAAAAATATTGAAAGTTTCATATCGTAATCTCAAACGGCTTTAAAGTTACAGAGCAGAGAGGAAAGTGTGATGGAAAATTTGAAGACAGAACATTACTGCGGCACATGAAACGCCTTTTAGTAATGTTGGAGTCTACAACGTTTCATTCATTACTATGATAGGTTTCTAAATGGATAGTACAAAAGGAAATTGTTTTGATGGTAAAGGTATACTACTGAGCTGTGACCTTAACCTTGAAGGTAAGTCCCTTACTATGGTACGCGGCACTCCGCCTATTATGTCACATCTGTTTAGTATATTTCGGGTATCCTACGGTATGTGACTTCTTAAAATACAAGTAAACATTGATTATTCATCATTCTTGCAACTATGCTTGTAATCCTTTCACACAGTATTCTACAGGGTCACGTGACTCATCATTTGTATCCACACTTTCGCAGCAGGATTACATATAATCAATATGAACATTACTTATTGTCGCTTAAATTTATAAAATTTTAGATTCTTTAGTGGATTGAAATAATGTGAAAATATTCTTGCGGACGTAATTAAAGATATATGAAAATTTGATCAGGTTTTTAATTATTGGGCTTAATTCATCACTGCCTTTCCAAGTTCCCATATCTGTTGTCATTACCCGTGTTAGCGCTGTGATATTCATCTATGTCGATTGGGAAAGCCAATATCAGTAATCCGTTAGATTGTTACAATTGTAGATCACTTTAAAGGAATTTCTTTTTTGTCATTCTGAGTTGTGACAGACTACCAAATATTGACTGTTATTTTCAGTCATGATATTGTTACCTCAAGTTAGAGATACAATAATACTATGCTCAGCCATATTTTCAACCAGTTCACTAGCAAGGTCTTCATGTCATACACTGTGACATATACATTTACTGTGATGCAAACTCTCATTGCGGTGGTTGATCCTGTGCTATGATGTGCTATGTGCTCCACGTCCAGTGCCATAATTGCCAATAAGTGGCAGTCATGTTGGGGTCACTATAGACTGTTTTCATTTCGTTACGATTCATAGGGTTGAGGTTCAAGACCATTCTAAATTGACTGAGTTATGCCTAATTGAAAAATAGAGTTGTTTCCGGTTTTCCGGTTTTCCGGTTTTCTGAGAAGCCCTAATTGTTTTGACCAGTCACAATTATATTTCATTTATAGTTAAGGCTTCAATATTTGCCAAACCTTCTAAATGCGTACACACAGTGTGCAAGTGACAGTGTGCTTCCAAGATAGGTAAACTTGTCCACTGCAATGATAGTTTGTCAAGTTGCTGTGATATTTTTTGGCGTAGTGTTCTCATAGTGAATGTTGGTTTCACCACTGTCTTCCAGATACTGACTGTGATACCGAAATTGTCACAAGCTGAAGAGAAATAGTCCCTACTGTGTTGCATATGATACTCAGCTTTGACATTCAAGGAACAGTCGTCAGCAAATTGGAAATCACGAGCAGTCACTTCCTGTAACTTTGTCCTTGCATATAAACTCCAACGATTGAAGAGCTTGCCCTCATCAGATATCTAATGTCGATCCACATGTCACAGTCTCGGAAGGCTCTATTAAGCGTGGCAGAGGACATCTTTATGAAGAGGGAGGACTGGGGCCAACATATAGCTAAACTCCATTGATAACTAGGAATGGTTCAGATTACTCGACGATGTCCACGACACGAGCAAGCATACTAAAATGGAAGTGACGTACAAACGTGATGAATTTCTCTAGACAACTAAACTTTTATTATGATCTTCCAAAGTCCTCCACGGCTGATTGTGTGAAAGGCCTTTGTCAGATAGATGAATGTCGTGTGCTGGTTGGAGTAAGGTTCCTGGCATTTCTTTAGGAGCTGACCTGCTGCAAACACGATGTGTGTTGTCCTTCATCCTTTTACATCGAGCAGAAGGGTTCATTAAGTTTATGTGACATGAACAAACTTACGGCTTGGTAGACTTCTGCTGCTATCATATCTGCTCCAGGTGCTTTGCGATGATGCCTGCTTAGAAGATGAAGTGCTGTCTTCTAATCAGGCCTTCTGAAGCTGAGGTTTCTCATTCAGATGTTTCTATGTGGCAGCACAGTTCTACGATAAATGAATGAATGTTTCATATTCTCTTGTTTCAATTTGGCAACACGAATCTTTGTTAGGCAGTTTTGGGCCTTGTTATCGTCTGCTAGACTGAATCCGGATATTGAACTTAGAGGTTATGAGCCTGTGGTCAGTCTAGCATGCTGTACATCACATAACCTTTATTACTGACGATGTCAAAGATACCAGTGTTTGGAATGATGGTGCATCTACGACGTCTTGCTGCCGTTTTGCTGTGTTCAGCTCATTTTCTCAGTAGAAGAAGCCGGCTATTGCATTTACCGACACCTCGTAATGTCTGATGATCTGTGCCAACTCTAGCACTGGAGTCACTAAGAACAATGAGCTTATCTGACTTTTGCGTTTCTGAAATATGAAACTCCAACTCTTTATAAAATGTTGTCCTTGGTCTCAACTGGGCTCGCCATGGTGGATACATAGGTGCTGATGATACTGGTATGTTTGTTTATTTTGCAAAACTGTGTTTGTCTCTTTTCCTTTCGTCCGTCATAAAAGTCCTTTGTTGGCTTGCTGCCTAACATTGATTTGGCAAACCTAACACCAGCTTCACGTCGCTGTATTTTACACTGGCTCCTACGTCAGTAAAATGTCCTTTCTGGGCTAGGCCAGTTTTACTAAGGGATGCTTTAGTTCTCTGCCAACAAAAGGTTTGTCCTCTCTGGTCCATGTGTCGATGTACTGTCCATTAATGTGACTCCACGCTGTAAAAGTCATGGTCGACGTCGAAAATCAGCTGATTTTGCTAAATGCATGCATGCTGACGCGGCAACTTATTCGTCTTATGATTACTGTGTCTGTAAACCATCTGGAGAAAATATCTATTTTATCACATGCAGGGCTCTCTCGCGTATCTCTGGACAATCCATGCTACTCAACATCAACAGATCGTCGTTGACCCGTGCGCGCATCTCGGTGGAAATTCGATTTGGCTGAAGGCCACTATTCCTAGCAACAATATTAACGGCGATATCGGGACTGTATCGACCAAACTTACCAAAGTCTGAAACATGTACGGGGAACTCTGCATGGCTAAACTCATGTGCTGTTTGCATTCTCGAGTTAAATTTAAACGTTAACCGATTTTGGCAAATGCGATATCACATTATAGGTTCTTCTTACTTCTAAAGTGGTCGATGCCATTAATTATGAGTTAAAATGTGAAAAAAAGTTTGTATTGTCCACCTGCATGTATACCTACTAGTCTAGAGTGATTTCCTCCCAATGCTACTTTCCCCGTTCTCTACTCTTTCATAGCATGCCTAACATTTTTACTAATAACACTTATTGAAATAGAGAATAGAATCTATCCAACAATATATGTGTATATACGTTAGTACCTACTTGTGACTGTACGTACGAACACGGTCGGTATACAGTTATTTTAACATAGCCAAATAAGTCATAGAAAACTTAAACCTTCATCGTTTTTGACAAGTATTATATCCCTCTATAGGTTTTTCAAAGGTCTAAAACGGTCTATGAGATTAAACTGTATTAACAATGGCAAAAATAAGAAAGAAATACAAGTATAATTTTTACCTAATGCTCATGCGCCAGCGAAACAGCAAGCTGAAAACAAAGCTGATTAAACATGTTTAGAATTATATATTTCGGCTATTTTGACGAATAAGGTACATAACTGTGTACTTGTATAATTATATGGTTTGTTTCGAGAGACAGTAACTTTTTTACAAGGCTATCAGATATAATATTTTGTAAAGTGTTATGTTTACGATAAAAGGATATCTGTTAGTATATATGTATTCACATGTGTAAATAAATGTACAGTAAATAAAATTTATATATTTTATATTATATACATTTATTTATATTTATATACATATACATTTATTTATATTTATATACATATACATACATACATACATTCCAACTATGCATATTTTTTACGTATATGTAATTCAATTGCTTGTGTGTCAGTTTTAAATTCTTTTTTTATTATTTTTGTTTCATTACATTTTATTGATAATATTTTTACTGGATTTGATATTTTTTCCCAGTAAATTTAGTTCTGTTCTTTTAGTCTGATTAGAGCGCAAAAGTATTGCTTTATTACGAATTTTAGCTAACCTAGTTCTTAACCTTGGTTCCGATTTTGTAAACATTTAATGAAAATGATTGGTTATTACCAAGGTCATGTTCGGCCTACGTGTTAGCTAAGTTGTAAACAGCCTTTCTTTTTTATTTATTTCCAGCGTGAGAATCTGATTCTTAGCTATGGCTATTCTGGCCTATGTGTAAATTTGCATTTTTTTTTTTTTACTGCGCTGTTCGATGATTAAGTGACCACGTGGCCCATCACGCGGGTCTGAAATGACGTTTTAGTTGGGTTTAATACTCGTATCTCTGTGAAATTTTTCCAGTCGTAAAAATATACATTTGGGCTCAAGGTATTTGTCTTGCTGTTGCAATTTGAATTGAGTTTTTTATTTGAAATAATTTATTCACCCAGGAAAATCCTCTTCTTCGACGAAATTTTTGGACAAAGACATTCAGTTGAAATTATATGGAATTCTAAAGCCGGAATACTATCCTCGATTCATAAAATTCAACAAGGAACTGTTGACACAACAACACCTTATAGAAGACGTCATCGCCTTCCATATTGGAACTTCATCGAGATTCGAACCTGGATTCAATTAGAACTGTTTAGTGGTATGACTTAAATTTTTCAATTCTAGGATTAATTTTTGGATCATATTCACAAACCGTAAGTCCTGTTTCGTATTTTTACCTTGTTTTCTAGGGAAATAAATTAATTTGTTAAAACTTACAAATCTTTTTGGCTTCACTCTTTTCTTTTGTTACTTTTGAACGAGCCTAGACGTAACAAACTAAAATTGGGGCCTCGTCCTTGGGATATATGAATTTTGGCTAAAATATTTCAGAAAATTGTTTTTTGACATTTAAATTCCCCTAGTTTTTAAGTCGCAAGTGTTATTTCATATTTTGTTTGAAATTATTAGTGGAATAAACAGGCCCTTTTTTTCACAATATAATCAAAGGTAGAGAATTTTTTAAAATTTTACCCAGGAGCGTTTGGACATTTTGTAAATGGAAGTCCAGCTAAAAATGTTGGAATTAGAGATAAGGCAGGTTCAGTTTCAGATAGAAATGATAGAAATGGAAAGAAAAAGGGAAGCAATGCAAAGGCAATTTGAAGAAAGAGAGAGAAAAAGACAAATGCAATTTCAGAAAGAGAAACTAAATATTGAAATGCAAAAAAAAGGATGAAAGGGAATTTCAAATTCGGTTAAAAGAATTATAGCTGGCATAACGAAAACACTCCCCTACTTTTGATGTTTTCAAAAATATCAAGTTAGTACCCCCTTTCCTGGAAAAAGAAGTAGACAGCTATTTTCCTTATTTTGAAAAAGTGGCTGAAAAATTGAAGTGGCCAAAGGAGTACTGGACTCTATTATTACAATCTGTACTTACTGGTAGAGCTCGTGATATTTACATTTCGCTGTCACTAGAGCAGAGATCTGATTATGATGTGGTTAAAAATTGTATATTGAGGGGTTATGCGTTAGTGCCTGAGGCTTATCGGCAAAAATTCAGGAATTATAGAAAATCAACTCACCAGACCTATGTCGAATTTGCATGGGAAAAAGCACAATAATTTGATAGGTGGTGCTCTCCTAGAAAGGTCAACAAAGATTACGAAAGTCTCAGACAACTCATGTTAGTTGAAGAGTTTAAGAACTGTGTCCATAGTGACATTAAGACTTATCTTGAAGAGCATGAGATCAAATCCTTGGAAAATGCTGCTCGCGCTGCTGATAAGTATTCCTTAACTCATAAAGTTTCTGTTGTAAGCAAATCATTCACTCAGCAGTCTACTAGTAGAAAGGTATTTCAGACTAATACGACTCCTCCTAAAACTCAGTCTGGCACAACTTCTAAAAATCAAGCTTCTGATAAACTTGATTCAAAATCCTTGTCTATTCCTACGTGTATCTATTGGAAGAAAAAAGGACACTTTTTTTTTCTGATTGCTTCAAATTGAAATATAGGCATCAGAATCAAGATAGACCTATCCCAAATGTTCTTATTTCTAAGCGGTCAAGGTCACGGTCAGGTATTGAAAGCAATACATTTGTTTGGTCTAATAAACCCCAGTCTGACTTTATTATGGAGAATTATGAACCATTCATGTCGAAGGGTTCTATATCACTCTTGGGTGATTTGGTCAATCCTATCCCTATTAAAATTTTAAGGGATACAGGAGCTTTTCAGAGTCTTTTATTATCAGGTACTTTGTCTTTTTCTGAGAAGTCCTGTTCTAATGAGAGTGTTCTCATTCAGGGAGTAGAGTGCGGCTTTATTAATGTTCCTCTCCATTGTGTAAATTTGTCATCAGACTTAGTTTCAGGACCTGTGACAGTCGGAACAGTGTATTCTTTATCCGTTGAGGGCATTCATTTGTTACTAGGCAACGACCTAGCTGCAGACAAGGTTGTGGTTAATCCACTTGTAACTAACAAGCCTTCTTTGGATCAGAATATTGATCCAATTGAAAAAGAATACCCTGATTTATACCCCAAGCTTGTGCAGTTCCTAGAGCTATGGAAAAGAAAGCTCTTGAGCTTTTGATGAGGTCACTTTCACTCTTAATTTGTGATCCTCTTTTAAATACTCATTCTCTTTTATCTCATCAGGGTGACAAACGACAATCATTTGTCGTCGAACTGGAAAAAGATCCTGAGATCTCCTATTTGTTTCAGAGGGCCACTAGTGAAACTGAAGCCACTGAAGTCCCTGTCTATTATTTCATTAAAAATGGAATTCTTATGAGAAAATGGAGACCTCCCGAGGTACCTGATAGTGACGAGTGGTCAGTGAACTATCAGATTGTGGTTCCAAAATCTTACAGACAGGAAATACTTAGTTTGGCCGATGAAACTCCTCTGGCTGGTCATTTAGGGATACGTAAAACTTATCACAAGATCTTGACTCACTTTTATTGGCCAAAAGTCAAAAGTGATATTTGTAAATTTTGTAGATCTTGTCATACTTGTCAAATGGTAGGAAAACCCAATCAGAAGATACCTAAGGTTCATCTGCAACCTATTCTAGCATTTGACGAACCATTTAGCAGAATTATGGTAGACTGTGTTGGTCCCTACCTAAGACCAAGTCATGCAACCAATACTTATTGACCATTATGTGTGCGTCAACAAGATTCCCAGAGGCAATTCCTTTGAGGAATATTAAAACCAAAACCATAGTAAAAGTATTTGATCAAGTTTTTTTGACTCAATTTGGCCATCCTAAATCTTTCCAATCGTGTCAAAGGTCACATTTTATGTCTGGAATTTTCCAGCTAGTAATGCTTGAATTTGGCACTCAGCAATTCAAGTCAAAAGTGAAATTATTGTTTCACAGAACTTTAAATGTGAGAGGTTTTGTGTTTTGTAATAGTGTTCATTCTCTCTTGCTTATTCTTCAACATTTTCTTCAAATTAGATTTTACGGCCCTTACAAAGTAAAGAAGAAAATGAATGAGTTAAATTATAATAACAGTACTCTCATCTAAATAAATTAATGGAGTACCAGTATATTGAAAGGGATAGCCAGGTAAATCATGCAATTAATTTAGTTTTACCTGTCCTACAAACTGAGGATTTAAGTAAAGAAATTCAATCGTGCTCTGTTGGTCTTGTAGCAACAAATCCTCGGAATTCGGAAATTATGAAAAATCTGGACCAGAAACTTTTACATTTGGAACAACAAGAAAGGAATGAATTGAAACAGTTATTATTCGAATATGAGCACTTGCTTCCAGATATTCCTATGAGGACAAACAAAAGTTTTCATTATGTTGAAATTGTAGGTTCAAAACCTGTGAAACAACACCCATACAGGATGAACCCTCTCAAACAGGAATATTTGAAAAAGGAAATTCAGTATTTGTTAGAGAACGATTTCATAGATCCCAGTAAAAGTGACTGGAGTTCACCATGTATACTTGTTCCGAAACCAGATAAAACTTTCCGTATGTGCACTGATTATAGGAAGGTGAACAGTTTGACAAAAACAGATTCATTTCCATTACCAAGAATCGATAACTGTATTGATCAAATTGGAAATGCCAAGTATGTGACCAAATGTGACCTTCTGAAAGAATTTTGGCAAATTCCAGTAACGGAAAGGGCAAAGGAAATTTCGGCATTTGTGACTCCAGATGGACTTTATCAATATAACGTAATGCCGTTTGGGATGAAGGGTTCCCCAGGTACTTTTCAACGCTTGATGAATATGATTACCTCTGGTCTAGGTAATTGTGATGCTTACATCAATGATGTCATCATCTACAACGACACCTGGAAAGAACATCTAACAACAATTCGGTAATTCTTTGACAGACTCACTGACGCAAGTTTGACAATTAATTTATCTAAACGTGAGTTCTGCTTTGCTTGTGTAACTTTTCTAGGACATATTGTGGGACATGGACAAGTTAAACCTATAGATGCTAAGGGCAAGACTATCTCTGATTTCCATGTGCCTGTCAGTAAAAAGCAACTGATGCGACTTTTTGGTATGGCCAGATACTATCGGAAATTTTGTTCCAATTTTTCTAATATTGCTGAACACCTGACAAACTTCTTGAGAAAGAAAAACCAGTTTCTTTGGTCTGATAAATGTCAGGAGGCTTTTGATAGGTTAAAAGCCATACCTAAAAGTGCACCAATTCTAACAGCTCCAAATTTCAGTCAATCGTTCAAAACTATCTATTGATGCAAGTGATGCTTTGGTTGGAGCAGTATTGATTCAAGAAGATAGAAATGATGTTGATCATCCAGTGTGCTATCGCTCTAAGAAATTGAATAAGCACCAAAGAAATTACTCAACAATCCAGAAGGAATGTTTGGCTTTAATATTAGCATTACAGCATTTTGAAGTTTACATTAGTTCAGCTCCTTCTCCGGTTGTTGTGTTTAGTGATCACAATCCCCTTACTTTCATCGACAAGATGAAAAATAAAAATCAGGGATTATTTAGGTGGAGTTTATTTTTTCAAGAATATAATCTTGACATCAGGCACATCAACGGAAAAGATAATTTAATTGCAGATGCGCTTTCCCGTGTATAGAAATATTTAAAGTACACTTTGTTTAATTCATAAAAGTTTTCTTATGTAATTTTGTTTTACCTTATGTATAATTGACATATGGTATAAAGAAATCTTTATTATATAAATCTTTCTTTTTCTTTATGGGGGGAAGTGTTACGTATATGTAAGTAAATTGGTTGTGTGTTAGTTTTAGTTCTTTTTTTATTTTTGTTTCATTACATTTTATTGTAAGGATAATATTTTTACTGGATTTGATATTTTTCCCAGTAAATTTAGTTCTGTTCTTTTAGTCTGATTAGAGCGCAAAAGTATTGCTTTATTACGAATTTTAGCTAACCTAGTTCTTAACCTTGGTTCCGATTTTGTAAACATTTAATGAAATGATTGGTTATTACCAAGGTCATGTTCGGCCTACGTGTTAGCTAAGCTGTAAACATCGTTTCTTTTTTATTTATTTCCAGCATGAGAATCTGATTCTTAGCTATGGCTATTCTGGCCTATGTGTAAATTTGCATTTTTTTACTGCGCTGTTCGATGATTAAGTGACCACGTGACCCATCACGCGGGTCTGAAATGACGTTTTAGTTGGGTTTAATACTCGTATCTCAGTGCAATTTTGTCAGTCGTAAAAATATACCTTTTGGACTCAAGGTATTTGTCTTGTTGTTGCCATATGAATTGAGTTTTTTATTTAAAATAATTTATTCACCCAGGAAAATCCTCTTCTTCGACGAAATTTTTGGACAAAGACATTCAGTTGAAATTATATGGAATTCTAAAGCCGGAATACTATCTTTGATTCATAAAATTCAACAAGGAACTGTTGACACAACAACACCTTATAGAAGACGTCATTGCCTTCCATATTGGAACTTCATCGAGATTCGAACCTGGATTCAGTTAGAACTGTTTAGTGGTAGGACTTAAATTTTTCAATTCTAGGATTAATGTTTGGATTATATTCACAAACCGTAAGTCCTATTTCATATTTTACCTTGTTTTCTAGGGAAATAAATTATTTTGTTAAAACTTACAAAGCTTGTTGGCTTCACTCTTTTCATTTGTTACTTTTGTACGAGCCTATACGTAACAATATTCTCTAATTTCTGTTCACACTTATTAAAATTGAAATCATGACCCACAAAACAATATATTCAACACGATATTCCATACAGATATTCAAAATATGGTATTTGTCCCACAAATCTTGGAGGTTACACATACATGCGAAATGGGAATTTTCGTAAATATGCAGGGTGTGCAAAATGTAAGATTTTTCAAACTATACACATTCAGTCATTCCCGTTCGCACACATTAAGATACAAAACGAATCCTACAAAATAATGTATCTTCAACACGATATTCCATATGGATGAATGTGTCTTGTTAATAATAACAACAACAACAACAACAACAACAACAATAATAATAATAATAATAATAATAACAACCACAACAACAACAACAATACAGTTCTTTATCTCCTGAACCTACTTCCGTGCTATTGGGTCCAATACGCAAAAATTAAATAAATAATTGAAACAAATGTACTTTTTACCTTTCTGCCCATGCGCCAGCGAAAAAGCCAACTGAAAGCAAAGCTGGTTCAATAGATTAAACATATTACGATCTATAAGTATGAAATAGTGATAAAGAGGTCTGTGGTATAAAATGTTAGTGAACATGGGACATATAAACTATATCACTATTAAAACCGGTATAAACAGAACACGGTCCTTTTTCAAAGACAACCAGATTAGATCGTTCGCGTTTGTCCGAACACACGCCGAAAGGAAGTTTTTTCACTACGTGTTTGTTGGCTGCTGGTCGGGAGTGGATTCTGGTGAGATTCAATTTGTTTTTAGAATACGTATCAGTTTATATGTCCCCTACAAGAAGGCACACTGAGAATCCAAGAAGATGTTGGCGCTGTCTCCTGACTCTGACGTATTCATGGAAGCGGTACCTATACAAGTCCCTGCTATTGACTAAGATATGCCAGCCTCTGTTATATTCTATTTCCTTCCTTACTTTTATTTTATTCATCTGTGCTGATACAGAAAACCTCGCATCGATTTGGTTCGATTTTCATCTACCACTTTGTTCCACAAATGCAATGTCACAACCTAAGTATTATCCACACATACACATACGCACATACACACCCATGTATGTATGTAATCACCAGCTTACATCCACCGACAGTCCCATATCCGCTAAGATGCATCACGGTACCAATTGTTGTTTTTTGTCCCCATAGACCTTTGGTGCAATAAATATATCGAATATGCTATTTCAGCATGCGCGTCACTCACCGTCATTTTGAGTAAAAGTTAGGTTGTCAATATGACACGGACAGAACAATAGACTCCAGACGGCTTTAGGGAAAAAAAAATCTTCCTGAATTAGACAGAAATAGTAAATAACGACAATTACTTAACATAATCTAGATATGAGTTAAGATAATCTTCCTTGTAGCCAAAAGACTCGACTATTTTCTAAGCCTGATTGAAACTCCATGTTCCTCTCTGTCCGTCTGTCTGTCTGTTTCTGCCTCAGTATGTCTGCCTCACTCCTGATTCTGCACTCCAAAGATAGAACGAGATCTAAATTTACAAACTTCATTAGCAAATGTAGTTCTTCCCCGGTAAATAGTCCTCTTTTCCAGTACAAAGTGCATTTTAATCACAATGAATTATTTACATAGGATGTCAGTGTTTCCTTTGACTACAACTTGACTTATCTCTGGGCTGGACGAAAATTGATAATTAAAATACATTATACGGGACTTTAAAAGAACGAAACCGGAACATGAGATACAGGAAGGACATAATGCAGATAATGCATGACATTGCGTATCCTCATTTCCGTGTTTCTAGAAAAAAGAGTACAAATAAAATTTAAATATTAACCAAACAGCATTTCAAATGCACAAAAGCCCCAAATAGATCTAGCTTTGTTTTGACATTATTTTGTTAATTTTTAAAATTTGTTTCTGAGAACACGCCCTCTTTTAACTTTTCTGGGACACTTCGTGATCAATACGCATCTTCCAGGTCAACCTGGGAGATTGTGCATTAGTTATTTGTGCAGATAGAAGAAAACAATTGCAGGAATAAGAAAATACAGGTAAGAGCATTCATTTTCCTTGATTCCGGAAAAGCGGAATATATATCCATATTATATTATTTACAGAACGTTGAAGTAAGGATTGGATTTAATATAGTTCTTATTTCTGTTTGTTTCCAAGCAACAGTTCAATTCATTACAATGCAAAAACATATAATCAAAAGAATCGTGTTGTTTCGGAGAAAAAGAGCTAAACTAGAACAGCCTTGTATATACGACTGATAGTTTATGCAAACTTTTATTGTGCAAAAGTTTAATCTGAAAGTATGTCAATTCGTTTTTCTATAATTCTTTTAAACGGTACGAGCTATTCAGTAGAACTATAAAAAAATATGTGCCTGTTTTGATCCAGATTTGCCTCCATAATAACTTTTCATTGGATGGGGTACTTATTTTTGTCTCTACACATTATGTATGACACAAGAGCATGGAACCGTATATAAGTCTTACTTTCATTTCAATCAATAATTTCCGAACTAAAAATATGACCCATGCATTTGATGGACTCTATCCAAAGCTTGTATAAAATCACCCCCAGTAAATAAGCTTTGGTAAATTTTCCTTGCCTGAATATTCAATAGCATGTAATATAGTTATTACGCCTTCACCATTTTATTTATATTCTATGAACATAGTTGTAACTTTCATCATTTTAATTTGGAAGCTGTTTTATGATCAGTAATGAAATTTATTTTGCAGCTGATTTGTAGTCATACATTTAATAGTGTAAGAAATCTTCACGTTTTATTAATGACGTGCATCGTTATCTTTCTTTTGGATAATATTTACCATTAGCGTTGGGTCAATGACAGTTCTCCAAACAAAATTTCTTAATATATTTAAAACAAAGAGCTGATGAATTAATGCTAATGATGACATAGATAGCTTCCACTGTGAATCAAGCATATTCACCAATTGTCTCCTTCACTGTAGCTCGACCGCTCCGGTGGCCTAGTGGTTACAGCGTCCGCCTCGGATGCGGGAGGTCGCGGGTTCGAACCCCGGCCGAGTCATACCAAAGACCAAAAATCTAAATCACACACACACACACACAAACACACACACACTGTAGCTTACTTCCCTCTCACCAGTCATAGACATCGGTCTTTTAGAACTTTGTTAATCTTCCATGGATTAACAACGATCTTCAGAAGGACGAAATTACCTCAAAATTTTAGGAAGAGTACTTATAAGAGCGCCCAGGTTTTACAATATGTCCTTTGCTCAGTAGCAGAACTGGTCTTCTCCGATACTTGTTAATTTAGTTTCGTGTATGGTGATGCTCGGGGTGGGTGGGGATGGATAACACTTACAATGCATACTAGTGTTAATTGCATTCAAATCTCTACTGTGATAGTAAATAACAATCGAATGCTACCGTATATAATGATCCATACAACAACGGTCAAATGCTACCGTATATAATGATCCTCTACAACACCGATCGAATGCTTCCGTATACAATGATCCCTACAACAACGGTCAAATGCTACCGTATATAATGATCCTCTACAACAATATTTACACAAACCTTCGATTAGAAATGAATACAACGACAAATGCAGGTGACATTATAAGGTCACTCTGAACCTGTGACCAGTATCGTCATTTTAATATCATGAAAGCGTCTGGCACCAAAAGGAATAATTATGAAGTCTATGCAAAATTTTCGTTGTTTCATTTACGTGTGTAATCTATTTAAATATACTGTGTTATTTAGATTTATATTCGTTTAATTTGATTTGAGTTTTTGTAGCACATAAATGCATGGAGTTTGTTTAATGCCGAGGCAATTATGAAGTGTCTTGCCGAAGGACTCACGACGGTTGATGTACCAAGCGTAATTGGATTCTAAGGCACGAATTCCCAGCCTTTCATCACGATTATGAGACGCTAACCAACTAGCCACTTCGGATCTTGTTTAGATTTATATACCGAATTCATATATTGAGGATCTCAAATGGGTAATGGGTAATGATTGAATATTAAATTTATATAACGAGTAGAATAATGTCCAGCATTTGCGAGCATTTGCCTTGACAAAATCATCTTTCAACACACAATGTCCAACGCGTGTGTTGTCACATTGTTTGATACGGTACACAGTACCGGTCAGAGTAGGCCTATATACAAGATCCATGTTTACCGTAAAATGTCACTTTTTCACGTAAACATTACATTGTTGCGTTATTTATGTGAAGCAGAAAATCCCATATATACTGTAATGTATTTGTGACCGGATATTTGCAGCATTTGATTTGGAACAGTAGACTGTACATAAGACGTACAAAATTTCATTCTGAGTCGGATTTGCATCACAAAGTTACCGCAAAAATATTATGTGGGTGGATAAAGTCCGGTTTATGTCCACATTGGTCTGTGAACAGAGGTGAGTTTGTTTACTTCTGTAAGCTAACATTTAGACCACGATAGTATATAGGGTGGACTTTATGTTACATATATACCACCCTCCTCCCACCACCCCACACACTCGCAATACTCTTTGTCGTACTTATTGTTGTGGATCTTGGTTTTTCTTGGTTTGGGGGTTTTACGCCATTTTTCATATGATGATATTGTTATACCTGACATAAACCTCTGTTGGGGTAAATTGGCCATATTCAGACAGACGAGACATTTTCCCCCCAATTTTCTTTCGTGACACGAGTTGAAAAATGTTCATTGAAAACAAACAAAATCCAGAAGGGTTAAATAGGTTTTCCCACGATTGCAGCCAATCAGAAAACAAAATACTGAACAATAATCTCACTGGCTTATTTGGACCCATCAGAATCACATAAAGTGATATGTAACACGTTGTGATATCAAAAATATGAAACTGCACACACTATAGAAAAACTGCACCGAATATGTGATAACTTCAAATATTACACACATTTAATAACGCCCAGTGACTAAATAACCTATTTGCGTTGCTCTGCCGTAAAACAACAAATGAAACCAAAATTGGGTTGGAGTTTGGCTGAGAATAATGGAATCTCCTTGAGTGAAACCCATATCAGTAGTTTAGCCTGTTGGATTTAGAGTGAAACATCATGTACGCTAACCATATGACTTTAAAACTTTAATAAAGAAATTCAACGAACGTAACTACCGTATAAGATAGGGTTGCTTTACAATACATTATTTTATTAAGTAACTGCAACATCTGCAATAATTTTCTGCAACTGTCCCCAGTTCTTTATGGTATTTTCATTGCTATCTAAATCTTGGTCATTGTGATTGAACGATTGATTGATAGACTACCTGCCCTGCTCCGGATGCGGGTGGTCGCGGTTTCGAACCCCGGCCGAGTCATATCAAAGACTTATAAAAATGGTACTAACAGCTGCCTCGCTTGGCGCTCAGCATTAAGAGGTTGGTGTTAGGACTGGTCGGCCTGGTGTCAGGATAATGTGACTGGGTGGGGCATCATGCCACATGTCTGCGGCATGATGCGCCACTGCTAGACATCACTATAAACTGTCACACTACAGACATCGTAGCGATATGACTGAAAAATTGTTAAAGCTACGTTAAACACACACACACACACACACACACACACACACACACACACACACACACACACTGCAATTACACTTTACACCGCTCCGGAGGCCTAGTGGTTAGAGCGTCCGCCTCGAATATGGGAGGTCGTGGGTTCGTACCCCGGCCGAGTCATACCAAGGACATAAAAAATGGTACCAACAGCTGTCCCGCTAGGAGCTCTACATTAAGAAGTTAGTGTTAGGACTGGTCAGGATAATGTGACTGGGTGGGACATCATGCAACATGTCTGCGGCATGATGCCCCAGTGCCAGACATCACTATAAACTACCACACTGCAGACATCGCAGCGATGTGACTAAAATGTTGTTAAAATATTGTTAAAGCTATGCTAAAAATCCAATGTATGATGTAACAAAGTTCGAAAACGTGTCACGCTTGGGAGATCATACCAGCCAGCCTAATTTGAACGTTAATGGCTTGAATCTGAGCTGATGTTCAACAGTTGTTTTGGCCAAATAAAGATTAATGTCTTTGTTGTATAATACACGTTTGTATCCTTTCTCTCTCTCTCTCTCTCTCTCTCTCTCTCTCTCTCTCTCTCTCTCTCAGATGCATACAAATTAAGTTGTGGAAATAGGATGAATGTGTTTACCATTTCAGAACGGTTTAGCTTAGGAAATGGATGTTGCATACAGCATTGTTCTTTGGATGTTTCTGGGTGTTTTATATTGATCTTAACACAATACTTATACACTAAAAAGTACCCACAATATTTACATTTTTACAAACAGTTTATCCTTTTGTATTGCTTTGACACAAATACACTTTAATGCTATAATACTCTCAAACTTCACGTTCCAAGTTACTTAGATTATACATTTGGGAATTCAGAGTACAAAAGTGTTTTGTAACTCTGAAGGGGAAGAAATTCTGAAACAGTCTCTGATCGCCAGGTAACGTTCTGTGTGAAACGTAATGAAAAGAGACTTTTTGAGTAGGAATATTGTTATTACTCTATGGTCACACACTAAGTAACAGAAAACAGCAAAAACAACAAGTTTTGTACAACTTAACAATGAATTTAGTTATCAAAGTCATAAACGAAAATGTTAGAGGAACTTACAGTATTATGGAGTGAATCCAGAATAATTCTAATAAAGTTCTACGAAAGTCCTAAATGAATGAAAAGTTCTGTATAAATTTCAAAACCGGAAATGGACTGGTCCGCCACAAATCGTGACGTTGTCAAGATGGCGTCGTTCAAATAGTTCACAACAGGTCCAAAATGATATTATAGTCAAAATAATGAGCCCTTTCTATTTCCACTGAACAGTCTGAACATATGTTTTTCCTGTCGAATAATATATAGGTACAACATAAAGCACGTCTGCAGACTTACAACAGAAACACAAGAAAAGGAGATGATTCCAAAATCGGAATAAATCTTACTGCTCAGTTCTTTCCTTATATGCATCTTCTATTGCGACTATATTTCACAATATATCCCATGTGACGGATCATACTCTCCATTTTGCCTCGAATGTGCCTATTCATGTGGCCCAGCCCATATAATGGGAAGTTACTGAATTCTTCTAGAAATGTCGAAATTCCATCAGCCAATGAAAAATTAATCCAAAGGCAACATAAGTCTTATTATTACGATTATTAGTAATGATTGTCAAAATATAAGTAAGCTTCTGTTTAAAGATCATATGCAATTTTCGCTCTTAATAGACGCAGATCACGTATGCAAAATCTAACTAATGATAATCTGTACAATTTAAAGCTACGAATAAAACTTACAAAATTAGATACAACCATGTAGCAGGAGTTACAAAAATATAAATGTATATAATGATATTAATGTTCAATACATTTCTTAATAAATGTACCTTACGTTACGGTGCATGAAGTGATCCTGTAGAACATCCTGTCTGTGGGTTTTGGCTATCGCTAAAAGTCTGTTTAAAAGGGCCATATTGAATAAAGACCGTTTGTCTGCCCCCTTTTTGTGAAAAAAAAATATATTATTACATCTAATGACTCTTTGTCTAATCGTGTCGTTTAAGACACAATTGAATTAATCTACATTATTTGTGTATAGATTTCCAATTGATAGCAAAAGACGACCCTTGAGCATGGATTGGTGTTGGAAATTGCGAAAGAAATCCCGAGTTTAGCAACTTCATACACAAAACAAGATATGGGTGCAGTCTTCCTCCACGAAGCTATTTCAGCAGACTATTCTTTTCTTATAAGCAAATTCTCCTTCGAAATATCATTGTGGAGGAAAGTTGTGCTGATAATGAAAAACTAAAATTTCATGAGTTTTGCTGTCTACGTAGAGTCATTACTTTAATTCCGTTACACTGTTGATAGCTTGATCTCCGCTGCGTTCTTTTTAAAAATCTTATCCATTGCTTTCTAAACTATTTCTCCGTTCTAATTTTTAACTTATGTTGCGCTCATGATTGATTTTTAGAGGCGCCAGAGATTACTCAAGAAAAAGGAAACGTAAACTGCGAGGTGAATATATTAAGCAAAACGTTATTGCTTAACGTACCTGAACATTGTCAATGTGTCAAAATGTGGTTGGCATAACGAATATGTCTTATTGCTTATAAGTAATGGATTTAACATTTTATATTCAATTACTAAGTTTGAAAGAAACAATAATATGTGAGAAGTTAAACATGATAGTGTCTATTTATGGTGCATTTTTTCACAGATATACTCACACATCCATCATAACATATATTACAAAAAATCATTCAGTCAAACTTTAGTTTAGTTTTAACATCATGGGTTTCAACAGAAAAGGGCGTGGGGGACTTTATTGTATCGTCCTTACGTGGACTACACACGAAAAAGATGTTTTCAAATGTACTGTACTATATGCACTGTGTCTGCTGCATTGCAAATGTGTATACAGTACGTCATTGTCTCCAAAATTATATTTAAAAATTAGAACACAGAAGGAAAAATATTACAATTCTTAGTTAAAGCAGGAATCGTTGAATAAAAGTAGACGTCAGTCTGTGTATGTGCATGTGTAACCATGGCAGAGATTGAAAACGAGATACATAATACATTTATTTATATATGATACCCATTTTTCTAATATACACCACATGCAATGGCCGTTTATTTCCTTAAGATTTTATATTATTGTGTTTTTTGTTTACAGGCGATGCCAAAGTTCAATTCATTTCATTTACTGCCAAAGCTACCACTGATAACAACCGAGTAAATACGGTGAGATCACGCCTCACAAAAAGGCCATATTTACAATAAGATAAATAATAGAAAGAAAAAAATATTGTACACGGAAGAAAAAAATCAAAATGAGTATATGCGTGGGAGATTGCACTTAAAAAACATGCAATATTTGCAGCTAGAAAGACAATAGAATGAAAGTGAAACTGAACACGGGAGAAAAATTCGAAACATAAACTTATGATCTATGGACTAAGTGAATGAATTATGAAAGCAATTGTTATGATCCAATGTCTAGATTTGAATGGATTAGAGCAGGGACAGGCCATTTGGAATGAACAGTGATCAGTTATTTAGTTTTTTGCCATTGCGTAAAAAAGATATACAATTCAAAGTTATGAAATTGATCATCCAAATGTTTATAGTGTGCATTTATCTTCACATATTGGCCCTAATTTAAGCAAACAATACTAGTAGTAACAGCAATTATTACATTTGCTTTGGTATTAGATGCATTTGACATACGTAATTTTTTTTTCAAATAGTTATTGAACACCGTTTTAATACTGCAGAGAGCAGACCAGGGATTGTTTTGAATATTGGCATTGCCTTTCATGACAGAAGATACCGAGCAATTATGAAAATATTTCGTGCATATGTGTGTGCATGCATGGGTGCGCATGTTGCGATAAGTAAAAACACATTGTAAAGTTAACATCTTTTGATTAAAGGAATAAAGGGACAAACACCAATATTTTCGACGAACAACAGAACACAGAGGCCTCTAGTAGAGCTCATTATTAATCATATCAGCCAACAAAAGTAAATAATATTTTACACAGTTTTTTATTTCATCAGCAACTATCTTATGTTTGCAACCGAACATAGAACAATTTACTTAAAAATACGTAACAGAAGAAACGAAAAGAGCAAACATGCAAGAACATGAAAGATGAGCTCTTGTACAGATTTAAAGATAACAAAAATATGATAAATATTGATACAAGCATGGGGACATTCAGATTTATTACACGTTTATGCAAATATGGTTTAGAAACCATAAAATAAATTAATAACTAGATTACGTTTTTATGTACAATAATTAACAATTAACAATTACCAATAATTAACAGTTTTAAATGCATCAGCTCTTCTATCATGGTCTTCTATAAATTCCATTTATGGCATTATCTCATTTTAAATCGTTTCACTCGTTACCATATCATTAATATTTCACTGCCCAGACCATTTCCTTTGCTGCTTATTGTCAGAAAAAGCAGAAGAATCACTAGAAAAATCGCAGGCAATATAAAGATCTTAATATTAATTCTCAAGGTCTTGTCACCAAGACTTTCTAGCTTGTGAAGTTTAACCTTCCCCAACATCAATTCATTGAGGAACACCAATCAGTTATAACGCTGAATTTGACTTAAAGCCTTGTTTTAAAACAGGTTTAAATCAAATTCTTATAACTTGGAGTGGATGTTTTTGATCATTAGATATGTTTAACTCATGTACCTTTTGTAATATTTGTCCTTGTCCTTTAGTTTTCTATTTTGATTGTATGCAGCATGAACAAGCATTATATAGCTCAGTTAACTTTTTTAACTTCCGGGCACTAAGAACATACCTTTAGACCCATTATTTTATTAATCAGTTAAATTACAACTGCCGATCTTTTTCATCACCTTGATATCATGCTGCTCCAACTTCATAAATTTACTTTAAAAAGTTGTATATAACGGAGCCAAATATAGAAATGAATATAAGGTTAGAAACAAGCACATCGAAAGATTACGTCAGAAGAAAGTATCAATGTAAAGCTGACATTGGTAGATGGCTTTTAAATCGTTTACATAAATCCAAAACCATATCATTTAAGGACTAAACAAACATAACCAAACATAAAAACCATCCTTGCACGCATACACAAATACAAGTCCTCAATGTTTACACAAGAGAATTATTGGTTTAGTTACGTTTGTGTAGCATTGTTTGCTGTACCTTGTTCATTTAGTTTAACGGGAAAGTTGATGTTTGTAGCTGAAGTGTGTGCTTGACTTTCGTCCAAGATTGTAAGTTGTAAACAAAATATTTACGTGGCTAACATTTGGTTATGATTGTAAGTTGTCAACAGAATGTTTACGTAGCATTTGAGTTTTAAGGCCAGTTTTGTTTATAATTAGACAGGTTGTTTGCCGTTTGAGTGCACCACATTCTATTACGTTATTGGTACTGTGAAAATGCGCATAAATTGGGATTTTGATCAATAAATAATTCATTCCTGTTTTAGGGCAGTTTGTAGGAATCCATGTGTATTTAAATTTTACAGTTTTGTTGTTGAAATAAGATATGATTCGACAGGAATTGCTTTTTTAAAATATTAATTTAATTACTAAAGTGCCCATTGAATTTTTGATTAATACATTGCTTCAGATTTGTGTGAACTCAATAAGTGATCTACTGAACTGCATCGTTGTGTTATATTAGAACATCCAAGACTATTGATATGCATTCCGAACATTCCATAGTTTTGGACTTGTGATATGACATTTATGATTATTTGGGATTTAATTCACAATATTGTAAGTGTCTTTTGGATTCTGATTATGTCTTGTAGAGAAATATATTCCTAGTTGATTTTACTTAAACTGAATTTTCACTTTCTTTCTGTTACATATTTTAAGACCTGGAGTCGTAAGATAAGATTTATTAGAAAATCAGTTACATTTTTATTGGAACAGGAGCCAGATAAACAGTAGGATGAATTAGAAACGTACACACGGCAAAATAGTACCCACAGTATGCTTAGCCTATTTCCAAATCTATTATATCTGTCTAGTTCATAAATGAACATTGATCCAACTGTATAATTAACACAATTAACGATGAATCAACATAAGGTTTATAGTTTATTGTCTTATTTTATATGAACCAAGGAAGAAACAATTTTTGTTTTTTGCATAAATAGTTTAGGCGTGCCTTGCTTGAAGATACCTAAATTTTACAAAAACATTGTATTATTTAACAATAAATACTGGCAGAACAACGAAGCTCTAGAGTTAAGATTGGTAAGAACATCTGAATCGCAGGAGTATGGGTATGAGCCGTAACGCCTGATCAAGTAGTCGTCCAATGCCTGGTATGTGTCTGTGTGTGTTTACAAAATACAAAAACTTGCAAGATGAAACAAAATAATCTGAAATCTTTAATGTGTTTCCTTATTATAGTTCTTACGGTCTAACCACAGATGTTGTACTACTGTCTAGGTAATAAACGTGTTTGTGCTGATATTGAATGCAGTAAAAATATCAAAGCGATCAGTGCATGTACTTGATACAAACGGTTGTATTTTATTACTAATTTTTATTCAATATTAATACTCTTTTAAAATCAGTTTGACAATCCTAGTGTCCGGTGTTGTATGGGAAAGTGGATTCTCTACCTGATGTAGAACATTTACAATCATTGTGTAATTCAACAACTTTACTGCATTGTGAAACTGGAAACTAGTCAAGACAATCAAACCATTGAGGCATTAAATATACAATGGGGGATCTATGCCATTATTGGTGTATTATAACACATAGTACCAAAGATTTGTGCTTTCTGTTAACAAAATGCTGACAACATCACTAACTAGGCATATACTTGATAGAAATGTTAAGTTTTCTGTGGTAACTTTCATCATTATTATAGAGAACACATGACAAGGTTGTGTATGAAGTTTTAAAAAGTTTTAAATTATTGAAGGGTATCAATTTATAAAAATATTTAATTTATTTTAGAACTACAGTTCCCCTGGTATAAATGCTTAAATTGTTCACATTTTACGATTTAGTCTTGTTTTTGTATTAAACCACACGAGTATTATGTTTATAAATGCGTATGATGTAAGCTATAGAGTCAGAGCAGTGTCCGACAGTTTACAAATTTCGTCAGATAGTTTAGTATTGCATTGTGGTAAAACACCTTTCCTTGATCTAGGGTTTTTTAGTAGTTCATGATATACATATTTTATAATTATATAAACTTCCACTTGTCCATGTTCTTCAACTTAAGTGCAGTTTAGAGCAGTTAAGCTATCTTTTATCAGTTCCTCCATTTCAACATTTCCTTGCATGCACCTCAAAGTAGAATTAATAACGCCAAGGATATTGAGGAAAAGTGGGCATCCTTCAGAGACACTGTGTACTCAACTGCACCCAAACGCAAACATCAAGATGGTTTGATGAGAACGATACTGCCACACATACACTACTGACTGAAACACGCCAGCTTCAAAAGATCAGTTTAGAAAACAGCAATTAGAAGGCATCCTTCAACAATAATACGATAACTATTTAATGCAACCTCAGAGAGTCCAATACTCATGGCTGTGCATCCAGGCAGATGAAATTCGTCCCTATGCATACAGGAACGAAAAGAAGAATTTCTATGATGCTTTAAAGACAATTTGTGGGTCACAGTCGTAAGGAAATTGCCCAATACTGTGTGATAACTGCTAGCAAAGAAAATATATTATAAAGATATGCAGAACACATCAACAACATTCTCAGTCAACAATAATCTGTTAGCAGTTGACAATTGATAGACAGCCCGAAGTGGAAATCAACACATCCCGAGATGATCTTCCAGAGATGGCCAAAACTGCGAGAAAAATCGACATGCTATCGAGTGGCAAAACACCTGCAGCGGATGCTGTACCAGCCAAAGTTTACAAACCCCGAGGCTAGTACGCGGTACTGAAGCTGACTGAACTCTTCCAGTCAAGTAGCTATACCTAAGAAGTACAAGGATGTTTCCATTGTCCATCTACTTTATGTCAATAGCCGGCACAATTCTAGCAGATTGAATCGCTTTCTGAATCATATTGATCAAGGGGTCCTGCCTTGGAGTTAATGTGGCTTCAGGAAAGAATGAGGGACCACAGACACTGTACACAACATTCATCGACCTGACAAAAGCTTTTGACACAGTCAGTCGTGGAGGCCTTTTAAGATCATTGCAAAATTTGGTTCCATGATGGCATACTCGCTCATGTTGTGGACAACGTTGAGTCATCTCATGCTTTCCCTGTCACCAGTGGAGTTAGGTCCCCCAACCGTCTTCAATTTTCCCTGCCATGCTTACGGATGCCTTCCATTACTATGACACTGTGATTGACATCATATACCATACTGATGGTAAGTTCTTCAATATGGGAAGCTTTCATTCATAGGGAACTTTACAGAAAGTGATAGGTCTTATCTCTAGTTTGCTGACGACTGTTCCATGAATGGCAAATCTGTGTCCCATATGCAACACAGTAAGGATCATTTCTTTTCATCTTGCGACAACATAGGTCCCACAATCAGTATTAAGAAGACAGAAGTGATACACCAACCAGCACCAGGAAGGCTTACCAAAAACCTACAATCACATTAAATTGCCAAACCATCGAATCAGTGGACAAATTCGCCCATCTCCGTAGCACAGTCGCGCGCAGTCCACATTGATGATGCAACCAACGCTAATATTGCTAAAGCAACTACCAGCGAATGTATGGGGGCGCAGAAGTATCACTCTGCAAACAACGTTGAAGGTCTACAAAGCCATTATGTTGCCTACCCTACTGTATGATCAAGAAATATGAACGGTTTACATCCGCCATGTCAAGAAGCTGAACCCCTTTCTCATGGGCTGCATGAGAAACTGACGAGGATAAGATGGAATGATAGGGTCCCGGGCTCAGAGGGTCTCACACGGGCATGCATTCTGAGCATCTACACTCTGCTGATGAAATCACAAATTAGATGGACAGGCTGTCAAAGTATGACTATCAAAAAGTTTCTACAGTGAGCTTAAGGACTGAAAGCAATTCACTGGTGGACCGAGGAAGTGCTTGAAAGCTTCCTTCAGGTCATCCTTGAAACATTTTAACATTGACCTTGAGTCTTGGGAAGAATCGCTGCATCTGGCGCAGTCTCATACATTCTGAAACTACAGACTTTAAACAGAGGTGAATTGTTAAGGCATTGCAGAAGCGCGAGCAGTACCAGTCTCAGAACTGCAGCACGTCCGCTATTGGTCAAGCATCCCAAAACGGCATCTCATGTGTAGTGTCCCCCACAGACAGTTTAGGTCTCCAATTGGCCTGAGCCACTAGCGTACTTACAGAAACCAAACCAGTTAGTGTTGTCATGGCCATCTTCGAACTCGAAAGACGAAGACAACAGCTATACAATAAGTTCGTCACTGAAGAATTTTAAGTCACCTTTGGCGCGGTATATACATATATGTAACATCTTATTATTTTCTCAGGTTTGCACGATGATTGCTTTGTTGTACATAAATATGCATAATTAACAACTATTTATTTCTACAATTTACTCTTTCGGTGTGAATGTGCAGCAGAACATGTTGATGTAGAAGTGGTTCAGCTGTTTTTACGTAGCATCTGATTCTACATAATTGCGTCTAATAAATTCGCGTAACAGATGTACCCAGATTTTTGTCTGATGAAAAAATCCAGCAAGTCATATCCGAGACCGCCATATGTCCCATCACTGTAATCAACAATTGTGGTTTGATCTTATTAGCATGAATTCATCTCTTTCCTCTATAATAAACGAAAGGAAATATCTATTTTTTCACATTCTTTAGGTTCCTTATTTCTTCAAATAATTCTATACCTTTCCATAAGGGCTTTTAATTTCAAATGTACCAGTATTGCATAATTTACAATGAACAATGCATCAGCGCTAACATCAGCAAATGATAAAGTCTTATATCCTGCACATGAAAATCACTGCTTCATGTTTCTCATGGTTTACTGCATTCTACCTTGGGGGTTTAGATTTATACATGCGACCACGCACCAAACACAGTAGGTTGGATTTTATCTCTGTTTTTCCAAGTATACCTGTAAGGGCCTACTTGATAAACACTTGAACTACGGTTTCAACAAGCCAATCATTTGCAACTATCCTCACAAAATGAATGTCTTCCAACCGTTTGGATTGGAGTGGTGGTAGTCATTGCTTTTACTGACATTCGATTGAAGGGCGGTTCCTCATTTTCAAAAAAGTTACGAGAAAGCCCACAACATTACAACAAATCACAGAAAGTCCAGCTCTACAATTACATATACCCTCTTTACTATTCGTGTCACTAAAAATGAACTATAAGTAATCTCACTTTTTCAACATTGTAAAACATATTTATATCTTTCTTGGGTTTCAACTCATAGGATACAATTCAGATAATTTTGTCAAGGTTTTCGAAATTCCTTTAACAAATGGTAGTCAGTGTCGTTTAAGGAAATGCACCAACGTCAACTGCAAGTTACGATATCCACCACGAACTTTGTAACAAGGAATAATTTACAGCTTGTTTATTAGTGACAATGAATTTTGTTCAATATTCTGTTTTTCCTCGAAGTCAATTAAAACCAGATCTATTCACTTCCAATCTTCATTGTAATGTTATCTTGAAAGTAACTGCACGTCTCACCGACCAACACTTTTGGAGAAAGCAAACTGGATCAATATGCTGTTTTTGTTCTGTGTCGTACCATAAGCAGCAATTGTCTTTTATCTCCTTTGCAGAGACCGTCTCATTCAATGCAGTGTTTTGAATCATTGCATAAGAAATCGTGAATAACATATAAAATTATTTAACCACTTAATACAGTCAATACTTTATGATTTTATTAACACAGAGCATAACCGCTGACCTTGCGGATTGGATGATCATGCCAGGAATACGCTCATGTTGATCTTCGTCCTTCGAGTTCAACGATAACTGGTTGTATTTTATTCTGTGAGTGGGTGAATGGGTGATCAGGCCAATTTCTGGTCTGAAATATCTGTGGCATACTTGACAAGAGATACCGCTTGTGTTTGCCTGATCAAAAGAAGAGGTTCTGTTTTTCTGAGATTTACAATGCTCACGCTTCTGCACTGCCTCTGCAGTTCTTCTACGTTCAAACTCTGTAGCTCTAGTATGGATGAGACTCCGCCAGGCGGTGCGATCCTGTCTGAGAGCTTTTCAAGACTCAGGAGTAATGTTGAAAAGTTTTAAGGATAACTTAAAGGAAACTTTGAAGCATTTCTTCTGACCACCCTGTGATCGCTTTCCATACTTCAGTTTGCCGTAGATCCTCTTTGGTAGACACTCGTCTGACATCCTGATGACGTGGCCTGCCTATCTCAACTGCGATTTCACAGTAGAGTGTGGATGCTTGAAATGCCTGCTCCTGTGAGAATACCAGTGTCTGGAACCCTATCCTACCATCTTATCCTCATCAGTTTTCTCAGGCAGCCCATGTGAAAATGGTTTAGAGTCTTGTGATGGCGTCCGTACACCCTCCAGGTTTTGCAACCATACAGAAGGGTCGGCAACACATTGTCTTTGCAGACCTTTATATTTGTTTGTTAACTGATGGCTCTGCACTCCCACACATTTGCAAGTAGTCAGCAAGAGGACACGTTTGCTTTAGAAATTTTGGCAATTTTGGCTTTGGTTTCATATCGCTTTGTTCAGCACGTGACAGTGTGCTGCCGAGATAGGTGAACTTGTACACTGCCTCAGGGGCTGGGCCATTTAATGTCACGGTAAGCTGTACATACATTTTTCCTGGTGCAGGTTTAGGTTTAAAGACTGAGAGAAACAGAAAAAAATCCAGAAATCAAAATTTGACTGTATTCCCGACATTGCCAGTGTGATGAATTACGTAGCTTATGTTCGAACATTTGACAATATCGTTCGCGAAAAAGTAACAAAACTTCCATGAAACTATAAAAAACCTCGTGAACGGTCTGATTTATTTTTTGATAGCTGAGGCAGTCATTTATTGATGCATATTACAAAAAGAATGTGATGAAATGATGATTATGCGTAAAATATTTGCGTACTCTAATTACATTCTGTAGAAGTAATTTTAAAACCTGCAAGTTATTCATGAAAGTAATTGCTCTTTCGTTGACCAGAGTAATTAGTGTCCGGTGGGGGACAACGTTTCTACAAAACATAAAGCGTAAAGTAGAAAATAGTGAATCTTTATCCAAAAATACAAAATCACAAAGAAGGATTCATTTCCGAATCTTTTGAGGAGTGAATGTAAAGGCCCTCAGGTATCATAAGTAGAGGTAAGTTCCTTAATGGTCTTTAATATGTACCGTAAATTTATATAAATTTATCCCCCGGATGAATCTAAGGCATCTCAACGAACTTTGCCTAGACTGCAAGTTATCAACGATCTGTTCCAATAAATATATCTTAAGCAGCGGTTCATCTATTCCGAAGTCTTGATGAATCGGTCTTCCCTGTGCTGGTTCTATATAACCTGTACCCACATAGACCCTCCCATACCTCCATTTCCTCTCGACGAATTAAGTCAATCCTTTCTCTAGGTGGTGAATAAATTCATGTGTAAAAATCTCAAAAGGTCCATGTCCTTTGAAGAGAGGCTGTTATTGTCCACAGGTGGACCTAACATGTTAACGCCTTACGATCTTGCTATATCTAGCATTCATTTTTTGACTCCAATTTCTTGTAACGGGCTGGACGAGTTTCGTCTAAACTCTTTCTAGTGTTAGAACATATGCATAACCTTAAATTGTCAGAGAGGGGCTTGAATCTAAATACTTTAAACAGTGATTCACGTAATCAAAGAATTTGATATTTTAATAGGTCCTCTCTTTACTAGCATTCTATGGCAGGTATCCTTACCGGTCCTCCTAGCTCTCCTATTGCGGTAAGTCAATAGTTACCCATAGGGTTGAATAATTCCCTAGATACAAAATCCCAAAATGGGTCCATGTCAAAAGCATGTGATGAAATGATTTTAAGGTATATAGTTAAACTTGAGATACAGTCTCCTTACTGGGTGTTTATGGCTACCATATATTTATTTCTCTGTTGTTAGAGGAGCTCTCTAACCAGAAACCTCCAATGAGGGATTCCGATCAAAATTCAACAGGGGTTCACATAGTCAAAACTTTAAGGAGAATCGATCGTTTCTGTACTGGCGTCATCCTCACGAGACCTATAAGGACACCCCTTTTGCTCTGAGTCCGCTTGACAATTTTCTTCATGACTTTTCGAGTGTTAGAACATATCCTTATATACCAACTCTCTGTAAGAAGGGTCCAAGTCAATATCCTATGAGGAGGTTATATTAGAGTCCATATGTTGACGTAAGATGTAATCTCGCTATTTTTTCAAGTTACAATAGATTTAGCCTCGAATTGCTCGAAACTCTCTACATGAATTTCGTGTAAGCTTTCTCTGTTGCTGGATCAACTGCTTAGTAACAAACTTTCAAAGAAGCGTTAAAATGAAAATACTTTCATCAGGGGTTCGCGTATTCAAGACTGTTGATTAAATCGTTCCTCTTTGCTTTATATAGCAGGTACCCAAAACAGCATCCACATTTCTCCGATTCGGCTACACTAATTTCGTCTCAGCTTAGTCTGTGAGAATAATTCGACCTCTAGCTAATAATCCAGAAATGTTTTCAATTTTCATCTTGCATTTTTGCCACTTGATAAAGGAATGATCAGTTTCTGAAACAATATTGATATTTCTGTCATTTCATAAACCAAGCATTAATATTCCTGTCTCAATGATATAAATAATTAGTTCGAAGAACAAAATAATTCTCAAGCGATTTAAATAAGAAGTAAGTAACTAGTCATTTATACCTCTTTTACTGAATCGGAAATTAAGAATAAGCAAACAACTTTATGTCGCCGTTGCGCTCAGGTGACAAGAATACGTCCAGTGCGCTTCATGTAACGTGACTATCACTCCACTGTTAGACTGAGAAATAGTGGGTTCGTAGCAGCTAAAAAGGGAGTTGTACACTATTGTTTTAGTTTCCTAGGGAGCTAAATGTTTCAAATAGCTATTGGCTTCGCATGCCTCCTTTCATCTAAATTTGATATTTCCTGTTTCGAATTTACATTTATTGTTCTTCTTTGTTTGTTTCCATATATTGCTTTTTTGTATCTTAATTAAAAAATCCTTGCTGTTGCAACGGCACCAGAGTACCCTTAATAACGAGCGATATTTTGATCGAACTTCCTAATTTTTATAGAAGTCCGATTTCGTATATGTTGTAAACGATAACGATCTTTTCGAACTTTGCAGTGCATTGTGACTGTAGCAGAGACATACATATAGCTCAAACCACCATCTAGAATGGATGACAGATCTGAAGCACAACATCTTATCGGAGTTGAGTGCTACATTTTGTGATTACGCTATTTTAATTTATCTCTCATAGGAAAACATATTTTTTTCTTCAATGATATTCTTCAGACGATCTCAAGGTTCTATACATTACGAAGGATATGATGATGATGAGGAGGAGTAATGATCGAAATGATGGTGGTGAGGAGGAGGACTTGGAGAACGGCAACACTGTAATAATATTGTTTTCCACATGATTCACCATCGTCTATAGAACGTTTCGCTCTATAAGGAAGTATTGTTCACTTTTAATCTAGCCTTTTAGTTTATTTATTGGTTTATATATGTATTATGTGTGTTCCTTCCCTGTATTTTCTCCCTATTTTCTGAACTTTATACATACAATGTTTGCACATTTGAATTGACAATTTTCTAGTAGTAATCTTTATTTTTTTCTTTAATATCGTCTTTCACCTACTCCCTCGTTGTTCATCCTCGTGAGTTATATACCTTGGCTTAACGCTAATATTTAAACAAGAGACTCCACACTTTGACTATTCAATCATTTGTCATTTTAACTTCTGCCACATTTTCATATATATTTACAACTTTTTGTATCGTAGAAGGAAAAGAACATTATAAGAAAATTGACTTTCCTATCCTTTACCTTTTACATTGTATATCTTGTAATCTCCAACTACAAATTTATGAAATAAAAGATGCTAAAATAATAATAATAATAATAATAATAATAAAAGAAGAAGAAGAACAAGAAGAAGAAAGCGGCATGCAGTTCATTATAAAAGCGATTTGTTTTTGTAGCTTCTTGGAGTTGTTGATTTTTGGGGAGCTCGTTTTGTTTGATTGGGAGTGTATATCAAAAACATGCAGAAACAGCTGGGCTGGCCTGCGTATTGAATCTGCTACCCTTTAATAACGCATCTGACGCTCTACCATCTGAGCTACCGCGAGTTCCCCGCGAATGCCACCTCCCCCCCAAAAAAATAAAATTAGCGCAAAACAACCGCACCGTTTCCAAGAGTAAATGTTTCCTTATAGCAAGATGGTTAATATTAGAAAGTCTTAGAATGTAGGTGCTTCTGGGAATTCTGTCCCATGGGCCCTCCCTAGAGATTACGTCCCACAGACTACTCACCTACTTGTTAAACACACACCCCACCTCGAATCTGCTAAATGAATAAAAAAACTCTAAAGAGTTACAACACTATGTCCAAACAGGCACATAGAAGATGTATAGATAGACTGACTGTAAATAGACAGACAGAAATCAATACAGTTCGGTAGGTAAAATAAATATTTAATTCAGATTCGTCCCCTTTTTGAAGAGAAGTAATATACTGGTATATTTTGAGCAATATACTGCTCTATAACAACTTAACAATCATGGACGCAGATGTGTATCATGCACGTATTTATCGTTGACGTGTACGCAGGTGACTAATATCACTCACTCGACCAGTCACAATTATTTGCCGACTGTGATAATTCCAAAAAAGCAAAGATGAATCTGACTATGATAAAAAATGATAATATCATTCCATCAATTCGAAATGTACATCTTGCGGTACCGTGTCGGAACCTTCGAGTGAAACACGCTTGATCATCTCTTTGGTAACGTCCATTGTATACACTGCCGGATTACCCACTACGTTTACTAAGCACGTGCTTACGATATCAGTCCAACAGGGGCACCAGAAAATCAAATTAATTGTCGATGATAAAATTGAACGAATTATGTATAACCATTTCGATCTGCATGTACTAGTAATTCAATTTGGAATGATGGCAATACTGGTATTTTGCCACCTTTATAGCATTTAATATTGTTTCTTTGAGTTTCACATTTTTTATTTTTTTTTTTTTTGGGTGGGGCGACTATAATATTTTCAGTGCTTAGAGCCCTGGAAAGTCTTAATCAGGCACTGATTGTATATACATATGTGATATGTTTGATTGGATTGTGAGTTTTTTTAGCGTGATACCAGATTCTTCGCCGGAGATTACCACCACCACACGCTCGATACAAATCATATTTAGCCTTTATACCAATCCCTCACTGCGCACATGGATTTGGACCACCATCTTTGCAAACCGCAGGTCGTGCATCCAACAATGTTCATTTATGGATTGTCGCCCATACGTTGATGTCTTTCCAATGGAAAGCCACGTACATTGACGCTTGTCAGTCATATATAACGTATGCTATTAATATCGTTCAATTACTATTTTGTAACACTCATACACAGGCGCGTCCGGTCGTCAATATATCTTTGTTTTACTACAGTCGCGCATGGTTATCGCTCGTCAACGTACTTCACTGCTAATTGCTTGTCAAGAAAGGAAAAAGAAGAATAGAGTTCATGGAGTGGTTGGTTCGTTGGTTGAATTTTTTAACGGCGCACCAGCATTATGAGGCTATTTAGCGCCATACGAAAGGTTATATCTTTCATTATTTAAAAGTAGTAAAAGATTACGTATCGACCAGCGATACGAAACCAAACAGTTGAAAGTAAAACGTTAAAATGGTAACGGTGATAAATAAAGTTTCCCGATCAACGGGGAGTGCAAATGATGTATGACAACGAAAACAGATGAAAGGTAATTAAAATCTAGCGACGGTATATATATAGCACATAAAACTGTTTAAGGTGATAGCATAAAAGCTATAACTTATGATAAATATTTACTTCCTTCAGGAAGTCTATAACATAAGAAATGCTAACTGTATCAAAGAGCTCCCTAATGTCATGCACATTGTAATAATGATTACGCGTAGGTTGGAGGTCGAAACACTCCAACATAAAGTGCTTAACGGTGAATGGTTCATTGCAAGATATGCACTCTGGTTGGTCTTCTCCTTTTAGTATATAGGAGTGGGTTAAATAAGTATGGCTGATTCGAATTCTTGCAATGACTACCTCCTCCCTACGGACGGCTCTGTAGGAAGGAGTCCATTCTCCTAGGATTGGCTTGATGGCATGAAGTTTGTTATTCACGGCATCATTCCATGATGCCTGCCATTTCTGACGTAAACAGTCTTTGATACTACGTTTAAAATCAGTATACGGTGTATTAAAATCAGATGGTTCTAGTGATAGGGCCATTTTAGCAGCGCGATCTGCTTTGTCAATACCTTTAATTCCAATATGGCTGGGGAACCAACAGTATACTATATTGTGGGAGGTACTCAGCTCAGTATGTTTAAGAAGAACATTAGCTAATAATGGATTCTCCAGTTTTCTATTATGTAGTGACTGAAGTACTGATAGTGAATCAGAGAAGATGATGCTATTTAAAATACGCTTGTTTTCAATATATTGCAATGCAAGGTCTATTGCTCTGATTTCGGCTGAAAAAATTGATGTACCATTTGGCAAGCGAACTTTTGTTGTGTGTTTTCCACTATCGAAGGCTGCAGCAGCCTTTTCCTCATCTTTTGATCCATCAGTATATATTCTTGAATAATTTTCAAACTGGGCGATTAGTTCATGGTAAGAGTTGTGGAAGATGGAAGGGTTTGTCTCCGATTTGTTTCCATCGTGTAACGTGAAAAGTACTTTTGGTTGTTGAAGTAGCCAGGGAGGTGTTTCGGAGACGGTCGTTTTCAGAATTTTTGAAAGTTCAATTTTCGTACTGTCAAGGCATGGTAATATTCTAATGCCAAAGGTAGGTGTGACGTTTGGTTTATTGTCATATAAGGTTTTATATTTGGGTTCAAAAACAACCGAAAAAGCAGGGTTCAGAGGGTTTGAGCTTAATTTGAGAACATACTGTGCGGAAAGCATTTCTCTACGTTGTGGTAAAGGTGGTTCGTTCGCTTCAACGAGTAGCCTTTCACACGGGGATGTCCTAAATGCTCCCAGGGCAAGTCTTATTCCCTGATGATGAATTGGGTCTAGCATCTTCAAATAGGACTTCCTAGCTGAACCATAGACAACGCAACCATAGTCTAGTTTCGAGCGAATAAATGTTCTGTATAAACTGAGTATGACTTTCCTATCAGTACCCCAGTCAGTGTGCGCTACTACTTTAAGTAAATCTAGAGATTTCAAGCATTTAGCTTTCAAATTCTTCAGGTGTGGAATAAAAGTCAGTTTTCTGTCGAAGATAATACCTAAGAATTTTGCTTCCTCAACAACTGGAATAGGTGTTCCGTCCAGCGTGAGTTTAGGTCCATCATGATGTCTTCGTAACTGACAGAAATGCATACATACAGTTTTTGATTTCGAGAATTTGAAACCGTTAGTATTGGTCCAATTTTGAATCTTGTTGATATTTTGCTGTAATTGTCTTTCAATTGTATGCATGTGCTTGGATCGGTAACATATTAAAAAGTCGTCAGCATATAGGGAGTAATCCACACCGGGAGTCAGACACTTGGTGATGCTATTAATTTTTATGTTGAAAAGCGTCACGGATAAAATACTGCCCTGGGGCACACTCATCTCTTGATCGTGCATATCAGAGAGGGTGGAGCCCACTCGTACCTTGAATTCCCTGTCTGAGAGGAAGTTTGATATGAAGAGGGCAGTCGGCCTTTTAGATCCAGATCGTGCAGGTCATTTAGTATTCCGTACTTCCACGTGGTGTCATACACCTTTTCCAAATCAAAGAAACCGCTACTAAGTGTTCCTTCTTGATAAAAGCGTCGCGAATAAAGGTTTCCAGTCTAACCAGATGATCATTGGTACTACGACCATAACGAAAGCCACTTTGGAAAGGAGATATTAAATTGTTGGTTTCCAAATACCATACAAGCCGAGAATTGATAATTCGTTGCATTGTTTTGCAAACGCAGCTAGTTAATGAATAGGTCTATAGTTGCTAGGATCTGCGCTATCTTTGCCTGGTTTGGGAATTGGTATTACTGTTGCTTCTTTCCAAATTTTTGGTACATTACCAGTAATCCATAAATCATTGAAGATTTCCAGAAGAACTGTTAAGGATGGTTCTGGAAGGTGTTTCAAAAACTGGCAATGTATATCGTCAGGCCCAGCAGATGTATCATGGGCCTTATTCAAAGATTCCATAAGCTCCGACAATGAAAACGGTTGATTATAGCTCTCTGAGTTATTCGATGTGAATTTCAACTGTGTTTTTTCTTTATGAGCTTTCAATCTTCGGAAAGCTTCTGAATAATTAGACGATGAGGAATTTTTGGAGAAACAATCAGCAAGTACATTAGCTATTTCTTGTTTGGTATTGAAATTGTTATTATTTAGCTTCAGATGTCGGAATGGTTGGTTGGTTGGTTAGTTGAATTTTTACGGCGCACCAGCACTATGAGGCTATTTAGCGCCATACAAAAGGTTATATCGTTCATCATTTAAAAGTGGTAAAAGGTTTCGTATCGACCAGCGGTACGAAGCCAGACAGTTGAAGGTAAAAAGATAAAATGGTAACGGTGATAAATAAATAAAGTTTCCCGATCAACGGGGAGTGCAAATGATGTATGACAACGAGAACAGATGAAAGGTAATTAAAATCTAACGACGGTATATATAGCACATAAAACTGTTCAAGGTGATAGCATATAAGCTATAACTTATGATAAATATTTACCTCCTTCAGGAAGACTATAATATCAGGAATGCTAACTGTATCAAAGAGCTCCCTAATGTCATGCACTTTGTAATAATGATTACGCGTAGGTTGGAGGTCGAAACACTCCAACATAAAGTGCTTAACGGTGAATGGTTCATTGCAAGCTACGCACTCTGGTGGGTCTTCTCCTTTTAATATGTAGGAGTGGGTTAAATAAGTATGACCAATTCGAATTCTTGCAATGACTACCTCCTCCCTACGGACGGCTCTGTAGGAAGGAGTCCATTCTCCTAGGGTTGGCTTGATGGCATGAAGTTTGTTATTCACGGCATCATTCCATGATGCCTGCCATTTCTGACGTAAACAGTCTTTGATACTACGTTTAAAATCAGTATACGGTGTACTAAAATCAGATGGTTCTAGTGATAGGGCCATTTTATCAGCGCAGTCTGCTTTGTCATTTCCTTTAATTCCAATATGGCTGGGTAACCAACAGTATACTATATTGTGCGAGGTACTCAGCTCAGTATGTTTAAGGAGAACATTAGCTAATAATGGATTCTCCAGTTTTCTATTATGTAGTGACTGAAGTACTGATAGTGAATCGGAGAAGATGATGCTATTTAAAATACGCTTGCTTTCAATATATTGCAATGCAAGGTCTATTGCTCTGATTTCAGCTGAAAAATGGATGTACCATTTGGCAAGCGAACTTTTGTTGTGTGTTTTCCACTAACGAAGGCTGCAGCAGCCTTTTCCTCATCTTTTGATCCATCAGTATATATTCTTGTATAATTTTCAAATTGGGCGATTAGTTCATGGTAACAGTTGTGGAAGACGGAAGGGTTTGTCTCCGATATTTTTCCATCGTGTAACGTGAAAAGTACCTTTGGTTGTTGAAGTAGCCAGGGAGGTGTTTCGGAGACGGTCGTTTTCTGAATTTTTGAAAGATCAATTTTGGTACTGTCAAGGCATGGTAATATTCTAATGCCAAAGGTAGGTATGACGTTTGGTTTATTGTCATATAAGGTTTTATATTTGGGTTCAAAAAAAAAAAAAAAAGCAGGGTTCAGAGGGTTTGAGCTTAATTTGAGAGCATACTGTGCAGAAAGCATTTCTCTACGTTGTGGTAAAGGTGGTTCGTTCGCTTCAACGAGTAGGCTTTCACACGGGGATGTCTTAAATGCTCCCAAGGCAAGTCTTATTCCTTGATGATGAATTGGGTCTAGCATCTTCAAATAGGACTTCCTGGCTGAACCATAGACAACGCAACCATAGTCTAGTTTCGAGCGAATAAATGTTCTGTATAAACTGAGTAGGACTTTCCTATCAGCACCCCAGTCAGTGTGCGCTACTACTTTAAGTAAATCTAGAGATTTCAAGCATTTAGCTTTCAAATTCTTCAGGTGTGGAATAAAGGTCAGTTTTCTGTCGAAGACAATACCTAAAAATTTTGCTTCCTCAACAACTGGAATAGGTGTTCCGTCCAGCGTGAGTTTAGGTCCATCATGATGTCTTCGAAACTGACAGAAATGCATACATACAGTTTTTGATTTCGAGAATTTGAAACCGTTAGTATTGGCCTAGTTTTGAAACTTGTTGATATTTTGCTGCAATTGTCTTTCAATTGTATGCATGTGCTTGGATCGGTAACATATTAAAAAGTCATCAACATATAGAGAGCAATCCACACCGGGAGTCAGACACTTGGTGATGCTATTAATTTTTATGTTGAAAAGAGTCACGGATAAAATACTGCCCTGGGGCACACCCATCTCTTGATCGTGCATATCAGAGAGGGTGGAGCCCACTCGTACCTTGAATTCCCTGTCTGAGAGGAAGCTTGATATGAACGAGGGCAGTCGGCCTTTTAGACCCAGATCGTGTAGGTCATTTAGTATTCCGTACTTCCATGTTGTGTCATAGGCCTTTTCCAAATCAAAGAAAACCGCTACTAAGTGCTCTTTCTTGATGAAAGCGTCGCGAATAAATGTTTCCAGTCTAACCAGATGATCATTCGTACTACGACCATAACGAAAGCCACTTTGGAAAGGAGATATTAAATTGTTGGTTTCCAAATACCATACAAGCCGAGAATTGATCATTCGCTCCATTGTTTTGCAAACGCAGCTAGTTAATGATATAGGTCTATAGTTGGTAGGATCTGCGCTATCTTTGCCTGGTTTGGGAATTGGTATTACTGTTGCTTCTTTCCAAATTTTTGGTACATTACCAGTAATCCATAATTCATTGAAGATTTCCAGAAGAACTGTTAAGGATGGTTCTGGAAGGTGTTTCAAAAACTTGTAATGTATATCGTCAGGCCCAGCGGATGTATCATGGGCCTTATTCAAAGATTCCATAAGCTCCGACAATGAAAACGGTTGGTTATAACTTTCTGAGTTATTCGATGTGAATTTCAACCGTGTTTTTTCTTTTTGAGCTTTTAGTCTTCGGAAAGCTTCTGAATAATTAGACGATGATGAATTTTTGGAGAAACAATCGGCAAGTACATTAGCTATTTCATGTTTGGTATTGAAATTGTTATTATTTAGCTTCAGATGTCGGAAAGAAATGTATTTTCCCTTCCCGTTTTTTTTGCGGATTGTGTCCCAAACTTTCTTTATTGAGCAACGAGAGTTTAAAGTTGAAACATATTTTTTCCATGATGCTCGTTTACTTTCTTTAATTATGCGGCGAGCTTTGGCCCGAGCAATACGGTACTGAGTTAAGTTTTCGGGCGTTGGACGATTATTAAATTTTTTCAGTGCTTCTCGGCGTTGTCTAATGGCTTCTTTACATTCTTTAGTGAACCACGGTTTTTGGGTTCTTTTACAATTCGGCGAGAACTTAGGAATGGATTCTTGTGCAATCTGAATTAAGACAGATGTAAATTGTCGAATAGGATCGTTATCGTTTAGGACGGTATTCCTGTTAAGTCTAGCTGTACAAAGTTTTTCAAATTTGGCCCAGTCAGCTTTCTTTAAATTCCACAGTGGAATCGTGTCATCAGTTGTAACGTTGGTGTTCTTAAGAGAGATTGGAAAGTGATCACTGCTGTGAAGGTCATCAGCGACCTTCCAATTATAATCCAAAAGTACTGAAGGAGAACAAATTGTTAAGTCGATACATGTGTATGTACCAGTTCCTGGGTGCAAGTACGTCGGAGACTTGGTATTAAATAGACACAAGTCGTGTCTAGTAATAAAATCTTCGACCCTTTTGCCCCTGTCGCTTATGTAATTTGATCCCCATAAAATATTATGGGCATTAAAATCACTGAGTAAAACAAATGGTGCAGGAAGTTGTTGAACAAGCGTGTCTAATTCGTTTGGTAATAAGTTGGTGTTTGGTGGTATATAAATAGAACAAAATGTAATCACTCGATGTAGAGTGACACTCACAGCAATGGCTTGCAAATTTGTGTTTAAAGGGATGACGCTATGTGGGGCTCTATTGTTCACAGCAATAGAAACCCTTCCCGAGGCCCTGTCAACGTTCTGTAAGTAGGTGTTAAACAGGGAGTAGTTTTTAAGTGTGATGTTGTCCCTATCTTTTAAAAAGGTTTCCTGAAGGCATAGTATTGCAGGATCATATTCGTTTAAAAGCAGGAGAATATCATTGTAATTGGTTCTAAGTCCTCGACAATTCCATTGTATGATCGTGTTCTTCATTATAAGTTTAGATTGGAGATTTTGGAGCTAGGTTAGACTTATCGCGGAGAGAATCTATATGGTTATTTCTACGGAGGAAGTACGGGGATGATTTTTGTTAGGTCTGGAGCTACTTTGAGAACATGGAGCAGTATCTTCTGCATCCATGCTCTCAATGTCCCCAAACCTTTTATAGAGTTTGATGGGGTCTTCTGACCCCTTTTGCTGCCTATTTCCTTGTGATCTGTTTTTGGTCTTTGGTGATTTCGGTGGTTGAGTATTATTGAATGTTGTTTGGGTAGATGCCGTGGTTTTTTGTGCTTGGTAATGGGGGTGTTAGTGCTTGATGTTGACTCGGGTGCATCTGTCTGCGTTTGAGCGTCCTTCGTTGCCTTGGGATTGTTCTTCACTACAGTGGAGAAGGATGGGCCAGGAAGAGATGTTTTTGCCTGTACAAGCTTTCTGGCCTCTGGATAGGAAATGTTGGATGTGTATTTAACCCTCTGTATTTCCTTCTCCTGTTTCCAGGTATCACAATCCTTGGAATTGGCGTGGTGCTCCTTTCCACAGTTGACACAATGCGGAGTGGCTCTACACTCAGATTCCTGGTGAGAATGATCTCCGCATCGGCCACATATTTGGCTTTTTGAGCATCGGTCTTCATGATGACCATATTTCTGACACTTATAATATCGAAGTGGATTTGGGATGTACACATCAACCTTCACTTGCAGAAAGCCAACTTTGACCACTCTGGGTACTGTTGGCCTGTTGAAGGTGAGTATAATGGTGTTGGTGTCCTGCAGGTTGTTGTTACGTTTAATACGTATTCTACGGACTGCAGTGACACCTTCGTTTTTCATCCCTTCAATGATATCCGTGTCGCTGACTCCAGCCAAGTCACGACAGCGAATCACGCCTTTGGACGAATTGAGTGTTGTGTGGGCGAACGAGGTCACTGGAATATCGAAAAAGGTTCTCATTTTCTTGAGGTTTTCTGTTTGACCTCGTCGCTCACACTCGACAAGTAGGCAGCCCGATTTTAACTTTTTAACACCTTTTGGTGTACCAATCAATCCCATAATTGTTTTCTCGATCACAAACGGAGAGAGTACATTAAGCGGTTTTGTGGCATCTTTAGACTGTATAACCATGAAGCGTGGAAATGAATCCACACCACATGGTTCGTCATCTGAGTCAGATCCAGTTTTGGTACGTTTGAGTTGATTTTTTTTTTAAATATCCATGTTGGTGTATTTAAAATTCAGCACCCGTGCTCCCCGCCCACCAAGGAGCCCAACAAGGGGACACTTTTCAAGTGTCAGGGATACACAGATGTTATACTCAGTAGGTAAATTCACCTCCTGATTCATCCCATAAGACATACTCAGTCGGTAAAATTACCTCCCAATTGACCCGTTGAGCCACCGCCTTCTAGGAAGTCTTCTAAGAGAAAGTCGGAGAGGAAGAGGAGAAGGAATTGGGAGAAATAGGAGAGAAGAATCCCACAGATGAGTAGAATACAAGGACAGGTGGAAATCTATCTCACACTACTAATCAAGCGATGCAATGGGCTATTAAACGGTCGAGCGGAAGGAATGTACTTGGGAAGTTTGAATCATTTGACTATTGAATTGTTATTAAATTGTTTTTCGTTGAATTTCATCCTTTTTTGTATATTTAACCATTTAACCGTCGGCATTGCTGACTGGGGGCTCGGAGCTTTACATCTATCTTTCACTAATTTAACTTTCAACCAAAATCGAGCCTGGGTGGGACTTCTATAATAATTTAAATAAAATATTGGGAGCATCCCACCCCAACCAATCATAACACAACCAGTCCCCCACACAGACACATACATACATACATACATACATACATACATACATACATACGGGAAACACCATTGAAAAGTAGGACATACTGTGATGCAAATGTGCTTTTTTTAGTAAGTTAAAACTTGTATCTCTCAGTTTACCTCATATTTATCATTTTATACGATTCAACATTTTAATTTTCCTTTGTATAGTTATTATTGCGGAGTTGTTTTTTTTAACTTCATAGAGAGAACGACAATACAGCTTTAAAATTAATTTATGTGACTTCTCTGATTCTACAACCGAGACTGCCTGATACAGCACAAGTCACTTGTTTGAACTAGGATCAAACTAATAAGTTAGTAATCAGTTGGCTGACAGGATGTACAAAGTTCACAGACTCCGTTTGGTGTTAATTGAGAAGAGCTTTGACATGAAGGGAGACTTGTTCAATGCAGGTACAAGTCGCAGGGATGCGAAATGAAGATACTGCTGGAAAACATGAGTGAACACATAGTGACTTGCCCATTTATAACCGTTACGTCAAAGTGTGAAGTGGATAAAGATATAAATATAGAATCATATTCCAGCAACGACAAGTGTCCCTTGAAACGTATTGGGCTGATATTAAGCCTATTTTAGTAAAAGACTCCGTATGATGTTTAGTCGGTCGTAAATGAAAATGGTACCGCTTTGATTTAAAAAAACAGCTGTAACTTGGGCCATCTTGAAAATTATGTCGATACTTCTAGATGGCTGGCCATATCAATATTATTCTTACGCAAAAAGGCCTCTTAATGATGTTTCGTTGGTCTTAAATGAGACTGATACCAATCTGATAAATATCAAGATAATCACACGTTATTTCATGGTCAGGCATGATCCTTAAAATATATTATGCTGTGCATATTTAGTTATTCAGAGTCTGCGAGCCACACAGTCGAAAAATATATGCAATAAAACTGCGCTGTCATGCTAAGCAAAGAACATATCGACAATGAGACACCTGCCGCACGTATTTTATTATTCTTTCATCGTGTTTTTCATACATGTTATAAATTGACTGCTGCATTCAACTACCGGTACATCAAAGACTCGACTTATATGGCAGCAGTACGGATTATACAAGTAAAAAGAATAGAGTTATAGTAGATTGATTTTATTCATTGTTTTTACGTCTACATTTTTTATTAGCTCTACTAATCATAGACCAGAAGAGCCTATGGGGCTCGGTTTTCATTCGTCCGTCCCAGCCTAACTATTCACACACACACCCATTATAACCAAAGGGTGTTGATTATATTTAGTAACATTACCTATCATGAGTCAAGTATTGTAATACTATTGTAATATCAGACACACATTGCCTTTGTATCTGTATCTGTGAAGCATGTGGTTTAATTTTTAAAATTGTGTTGTTTCAAGATACTTTTTAATTTTAATGACACTTTGCAAATTATTTGTTTAATTATAAAATGTAGAAGTCAATATCACAACTTTCCCAGCACTTAGCGTCAAATAATTTTCTACTGTCTCTACGGCCTTTTTCAATTTCTTATCAATACGTGACCCAATTGCTTTCACAGTTTTGGATAATCACAGAGGTTTTTATTTCAGAATTGTGCTCTTTAATGTACACGTTTGTGATTTCAGACAATTTAAAAGAAAATTTGTTCAAATTGCCATTGGTAATAATGAATTTGCATCAGATCAATTTCTAACAAAACCTGGTTTACTGCTTAAACATAGTCTACTCCATCTGGAGAATAAACCTTTATGGTTTCCTAAACTTTATTGTAGCAAAGTCTTCAAGAAGCAGTTTAGTGGTGATATTTATTTTACAATTCCCCACTAAATTTTCATGAATGAAGCATTACAGCAAAGTACTGTGGGGAAAAAAGCTTGTCCTAATCTCGGCATGAAAACAGGTGTTTGTAACCACAATAAAGTGTTAACTGATATTAGAGATTGCAGTTCGAAGAGCTTAGTGGCTTCTAATGTGAAAGAGGTCAAAGCAAGTTTGCAAACGATATTGGGTATGTAACCATTTTACTGCCAAAGTTCAGCGCATGGTATGGATGTCATAAGAAGTCATCTGTATATTAATACTTCAGTATTTACTGAACCTCCAACTCATCACATCTTGCTGTCATAAAATGTCTCGACTTGGCACACGTGGACAAGTTAAAAACTTTCAGTACACATTATTTGGAAATAGCAATACAAACATTGCGACAAGTACATATGTTGGACTCGTCAGGGAATAAACTAGTCGCTTTAAATAATTTCAGTGAAATATTCTCTCTCTCTCTCTCTCTCTCTCTCTCTCTCTCTCTCTCTCTCTCTCATTTACTGCGATAAACGTTGGAACAGAGCATTTATTCACATGGGTAAGGTTTATGAAGCTTACGCCTGATTTTTTTTCAGTTATATGATTTTAGTGTCGCCTTGCTATTTTCATAGTTTTCCCTACCTTTCCAGTCTAAATCGCGTCACATTGGAACTAAAAGGTGTGTAAGTATATCACATTAAATCATCTATGTTGTATCAAGTACTGTAATACGTTTGAATAAGATAGATGATTCCTATCATATCATAAGCCACACCCACAACAAAATGCGCTTTCCTACAATATGTGGGTAGCCAGACATCGGCATCATAGCCGCAACCTTATTGAGATCAGTGAAATGATACCGAAGGTATTTCCAGCAATTTTTTCGTGCAGTTAAATTGGTCACCTGCTGGCAAGCTAAACACAAAGTAGTCTTGCCAACTTTTAATACCTGATTTGCAGAATGTAAATATTTAAAAGTATACTGGCTACTAAATTTTCCGGATATTTAGTAACATATTCTTTAATTTTGTTGTTACCTTAAAAAAACGGTATGCAAAATTGATATTCTGTTAACATTTTTATGTTTGTAATTGTTATCTGTTTGTTATATATATCTGTTATATACAGTTATATTACTCACTGTACACTGTCGCCGATATACACACTGAAAACCACACTAAAAGCTCATATTCTAAAGAATAAACAATTACCTTTAAATCCATCCATACCAAGAATGACTTAATCTAACTCTTGTATCACCACCAAAATGAGAGAGGAGAAAAATATTCTTAAAATAGACTAGGACTACATTCGTACTGAACTGGAAGAACTAATTGTTCCCTGATTCCAATAGGGCCAATCAACCATTATTGCTTCTTACTGTAGTCTTTAAAAATGTAATTAATATTTCTTTCTAATTTTTACTTCAGATTTGATAGTCAGTGAATATTTTTACCTGTATTAGAGAGAAAGCAATACTAAAGCCTAAATAGAAAAGCTGAAACGGTATATAGACTTTTAAAAACTAGCAATGTAAATTAACGTGCTATGGCGTTTATTTGGTCCTTGAGTTTGGTAAGGCATTTAGATTCTATGACTACATAGTTCTGATCTGAACTCTGTGACTCTGCAGACGTGGCTGAGTAGATCAATATATTCCTAGTAAAGAAAGTAAAACTGCAACGCCAACTAATCCCGATATCTCTTACTGTATATTTCTCTCAGCAGCAGGTTGTTAAAATTACATTTCTTTGTAGCCATTCTTTGTAGCCATACCTAAGCCAGTATACCCCGTCAAAGCTGATGATATTATAGTTTGACACTCAAGAGTTTGGTCTATCAGTTAGATGCACAAGCTGAAAATTGCCTCATCGGGCTGAATCTTAGAATTAAAGGTTACTCATGAATCGGTAATGTAGCTGTAACACAATTTATTTGTGAAGACAAAGTTCCATGAATTTGATAAGCTGGTTGCTGCTCACGTGATACGGATTATCAGTGGAATTAACAAAGCTGAAAACATACTCGGGTATTTCATACTCAATGATTTAATGCGAAATGTTAAAGATAGTTGAGCAGACAAATGTATGAGTGAATTCGAATTAAATACGTAGCGCTGAGCTCCTCAGAGGATTGTTGTTCTTGTGGGCTTAACGACATTTTTCAGCACACGATACGTGACGGCCAGTATAACTGGCGCAGGAAGAACCCGAGAAAATCTTCGGAAGAACCACCGACCCATGTGAAGTAACTGGCAACCTTTATCACATATGCACATTGATCAAGTCTGAGACTAGAAACCACGCGGACAGAGGTGAGATGGCAGTGATCGATAACTCCTCCGAGGAGGAACCTTCTCTTCATCATAGTATTTTGTGAACATATAGTACAGATACTTTGTGACATATAGCACTGAAGGAACTACTTAAAGTGGAAAAACACCCCACCAAAATCGTGATTTCCCAGCTGTTTCATTAGATGTACAGACTTTGAAGAAGGCCAAGGCTTGTTGTTGTTGCTGTTTATAAATGAGCTCTGAGGCCATGGGCGCCCGCACATAGGGACAAGGGGTGGGGTGTGGGCTCCCTTGTGTGTGACCAAGTTAAATCCATGTTATTTTCTTCGACTCCAGATGTATTCTGACTGGAACATACAGTTTCCTTTGGATGTACATTGACATCACAACAGTACATTTACCAAAGATGATTTGTAAAATTGTAAGTAATGTTTAATTTGCAAGTACTTAATTCCTGCATCTTCAACATACTTTCTGTATTACGTGCAATATTAGAGATTTTCAGTGTCTTAAATAGATATTCGATTTTGGGGAAAACAGTTGTTTAATGTCTTTCAAATTTAACGGAGCATATCAAGCAAGTTGGCAGGCGATGATGAAGAAAAACATGTCAATAGCTAGAGAATTACTTACATTCCCATATAAGATGACTAAACTGAGGAAGACAATAAAATCGATAGATGTCGTTATCTTCTTTTTGCGCCTATCGTTATCCATTAACAAGATATAAAAATATTTTATTTTGTAGAGGTTCAAAGTGTAAAGGAAACTGTGAAGAATGCATTATGGTTGATGTAAATACAGAAAGGTATGATACCAGAGCATAACTGAAAGATGTCTGAGAGATTTCTCTATCGACAGTCTGTCGGATTTCTACAAGTCGTGATAGGTTTCGAAGCAAAAACAATACCATACTGGCTTTATGCCATCAATGAAGTACTGCATCGTTAGATTAGTTTTTATTTTGAATTATAAATATGCCAAAATAAGCGATATGTCCTAATCATAAAGATGAAATCGCAGTTATTTCGTAGGATTATGATTTTAAAAATAACTCATTTATATATTAAAATATTACCAATTGGTTAAACTTATTTTAATTTTTAAGAGCATTGACAAGTCAAGAATAGATCGATTGTTATATAAAAGACGTATCCGAGCAGAGAGAGAGAGAGAGAGAGAGCAGCAAGCCCACACGAAGTCAAGAAACTAAAAACATTTGGCAGAAGTCAATTAAAAGCACATATATTTACGCAGGTCAGTTATATGTCCATATCAAGGGGCCAACCAATGGTTCGACATGTTAGATTGCTTTGGTGTGTCCTTGGATAAGTCACTTAGTCTCCATTTCCTCAGCACGATTTATCCAGTACTGTGTTAAAAATGCTGTTAATCCTTTCAAAAAGTCCAATTCCTGGGCATGAGATATGCAACCAATTAACTCAAATTAAATCATAAATCTATCAAAACGCATTCCCATGAAAAACTAAATTGTCAAATTAGCACTGGAACTGCTGTTCTGATATTTTTTTCATTTTCTTTTAAAAAAAAATGAGGAAATTTCTACATGGATTATCCGTGTTCATCGTGTTGAGATAACTTCATATATCCTTTCCACCAACCAACCCGATCCGACTACACTAAATACGCACATCTAGCTATCAACAATATGTTGCTAAACCGTTGATTATGTTCCATTAGAGTTTCATTACATATTTCGGAGGGTTTAAACTTTTGAAAAGACATTAACGTCCATTTCACGTTGACTGAACATGGCGCAGTACTTCACTATTGTTACATGCTATGTTTGTTGTTTTGTTGATAATATATGTAGCTGAAGATTTCACTCATGAGTTTAGTGAGAAAAAAGTAAAGGACAGAAGAATATCGTGAATGTTTGTTAAACTATTATCCCTGGTATTTACATCATATGACAATCGATTGAAGTCCGGTAGATTTTTTTATAGATATTTTTTATATATCTGTCCTGTTTACTCTGCATAAAGCTGCATGTCAGTCACGCTAACTTACAGCATAGTAATGTAGAAATATAAATAGACATCCTGAAGTTCTTGTTCATGCATCCTTCAAAAACGCAAGTAATATCCAATCCTCCCAAAAATTAGTTAATTATGCTGTACTTAGAAAACAGACAGAAAATAAATACAGAGCTTAGACAGATAAACCTTTATCAAAGATGATTTATGACATGGTAATAAAGTTTTTTAGGCATGGCATTTTACTCAGAGATTATTCTGAGTTATTTTTTTCACTTAATGAAAATGAAGATAGTTTCAAATTTGCAACTACTGCATGTATTCGAGTTATATTTGTTTCTCACATTAATAAATAAGTATTCTGACCAGCAGTCCATTAATTTGTGTCTTCATGCGTCGTTGAAATAAATACTTGCATGACTTCAGCAATAACATCACACTGCACATTTGTATCAGTTACGTATAGAGGTTATTCCACTGGATGCCTTGAGTGTTGAAAAATTAATCTGAACATTAATCTTGGTTGCAAATGATTATGTGGCAGCGTGCTCGACAACCATAGAAAATAATAATGTAGTGGATTTATTTTTATACTCGTACAATTATTATTATTATCGTGTGCAGTGCGTGCTCAGCCATTTAACAACGGCATCATCAGCAAGGTGCAGAGCCTGCAGTCCACCGGGGAACTTTGTCAGTGGACAGTTGTTCACAATGTGTGACATGGTCTGAAGAGCTCCACAGCAACAGGAAGAGTTAGTGGTCTGGTCCCATCCGACAAGGTTGACTGTACAACGACCCTGTCCTGTCCGAAAGCGGTTCAGTGTGGTCCACAGATGACGTGGAAGGCTGAAGCCAGGAGGGCAGACAGATGACTCAGCTACAAGGGAGTGGTTTACAACATCTGTTGAAGACCACTCGACACTCCATGCCGAAATAACTGTCATATCCTCCGGCAACGGACCAAGCCAGATTGGGCGTCTCGAAGTCAAACGGACTGATGGATGTGAGGTGATGTCCATGTACAGTGGAAGTTTCTCACTGGCATAGACCTTAGTCAACACTTTTGTGGTTGCTTCCTAGCGACGCAGATGTGGAGGAGGAATATTGTGAGTACCGGCAGCCATGGTAAAGGAGTAGTACGTAGTGTTCCAGAGATTATGCGCATTGTTCTGTTGAGCTGGACATCAATTAACTTAGTCTGGGATGATAGAGCCCAGACAGGAGCGCAATACTCGGCTGTCGAATAACAGAGGGCCAGTGCTGATGAGTGTCTGAGTACTAGCTCCCCAGGTTGAGCCAGCCAGCTTGTGGAGTAGGTTGTTGCGAGTGCTAAGTTTTGCTGCAGTTTTCTTCAGGTGGTTGTAGAATGTCAGTGATTTGTCGAGAGTCACACCAAGGTATATTGGTGCCCGGTCGAGTTTTATTTGCTGCTCATTGAGGAGGATGCAAAGCTCACGGTTCGCATTTGCATTATTAAGGTGGAAGACGCTGGAGACTGTGTTTGTTGCGCTTGGTTGTAGACGCCATTTCTTGAAGAAGTCCGTCATATCCTCCAGGTCCTTGTTCAGTACCCCCTCAAGCTCAGTAAATGAGCGACTTTGATTTCCGTAGAGCAATGTTATCTGTATACATGAACTTGAGCGACTGTGTTACAGGTAAGTCATTGATACCGACATTGAACAAACTTGGCGAAAGAACAGACCCTTGTGGGAGTCCATTAGTCGGACGCCTCCACGAGCTGTAGCTCTCTATGATGTGCACTCTAAAACGCCTGTTGCGAAGGAACAGTTCAATAGTCTTAACTATCCAACGCGGAAATACTCAGGAAAGTTTCAACAGCAGCCCTACATGCCAGGTCAGATTCCGCTGTTAGATCCAGAAAAACAACTCCAGTTTTAAGGTTGCTTTGAAACCCGTTTTCAAAATATGTAGCCTGCCTGCTCAACAGTTATGATATTCTCCAAGTGAGGACCAATGCTTTGGAGAATCAGGCGCTCCAGTACCTTAAAACAGACTGAAAGCAAGGATATCGGCCGATAACCCGCTGCATTGTGGGAATCTTTGCCAGGCTTTTGGGTTCGCAATAATCTTTGCCTGGCGCCACAAAATCGGCATGCACTTTTCCCTAACAACCCGGGTGTAAAAAGCGGCAAGCCATTCCTTTGCCTTCGGGCCAAGATGCTTCAAGAATTCAGGCAGGATGTTGTCATATTCTCCTGCTTTGCCTGATTTGATGCTGCATACAATGACATTATATATCCAGTATGTTTGGATTACATATGAGATGGCGTGTTTGCAGAAGAAATTGTGATTCCACATGCTGGTCAACAAAGCGTATCCAGACGAAATGAATAACAAAGTTTTACCTGTCAAAAACCTGTTCTTGGGTATTCCAGGTCACTGCATGCTGTGGACACTACATATTTTGCAATTCCTGATTGCTATCTAACTTTGCCTTATATTTGTTTTTAGTTGCTTTTTTGTTATCAGATTACAAGTGATTCAATGAATGTTTAGGAACATCATATACTAGAAAAATGTTATAAATATCATATTTTTCACCGCACTGACAATGAGTCCAAGTCCCAGAGTTGAACTGCACACAGGCGTTAGTAATTAATAAAATTACCATTCAATCATCTCACACGCTTACTGTCCCGGAAACGATACTGTGAAGTTTCTCTCGAAAATGCATCCGTCGATCGTAGCAATATTTCAAAACACGGGCACCTCTGGTTTTATTGTGAACATTGTTCTTGGTGTGCACTAGATTATGCCGCTTCACCCCACAAAACAACCTCGATTTTACCAGACAAAGATATGTTCAAAATCACAAGCCCGTGGTTTTCAGTAGTGCCCGTACAATCTTGAACTGTCTTGTTTAAGTCGCATCCAATTGTTAAAAAATTTGAAGTGCTCAGTTTTATCCTTTGTTTTCAGACATTCATTGTGCTTTAGCGTACCAAATTCGAAGTAATCATCTACATGTACTTGATGATTCTATTACAGAAAACAGACCTAGAAGACTGTGGAATAGGGGGAAAAAAAATGAATTCCTAGTGAGTATAAGTATTCAAAATCTGAATTATATCGGCTTTGATTATCTGGAACCAATCAATAAAGACAATATAATGCGAGACGGTGTAAATAGAATCGTCAATGACATTAGTACTATTTCATCTGCTCTATTGAACTATTTCCTTTGTTACGTATATGTAATTAAATTGCTTGTGTGTTAGTTTTAGAATTCTTTTTATTTTATTTTTGTTTCATTACATTTTATTGTAATGATTATTGAAGGGATTCGAAATTCTTTTTCAGTAATTCTGTTTATCTAAGACGTAAAAGGTATTACATTTGCAATATTTTTAGTTTACCTTGGTCCGCGGTAGTGTAATCGCTACGCGAGAAAGATTGGCTATTGCCACGGTCATTTCGTTTCGTCTGGATAAACAATGTGTTATTTTTAAATTTGTTTCAGAGTGATAGTAGATAGGGGTTCTTCCTACGTAACGAATTGCATTTATCTTATTGCGTGTTTCAAGTGTTAGGAGACCTCGTAGTCTGTCTCGCGAGAACGGGATGATAATTTGAGTAGATATAATACTCTTCCCGAGCTCTTATCAGTCAGTTGTATTCCTGATACCTAGAAGGCCGGATAGGTTATTTTGTTGTTGAAATCAGATTGTTTTTGAAGTTCATTTGTTTTTGCAATTTAATAATTTATTCTCTGGAAAACCAAACGAGTGTACTGTTTTATAAATTCTGGGAGAAAGAAATTCAGTGGAAATTTATTCTGGAATTATTTGGAAACATAAACTGTGATTCAATTGAGGAATTGTTGCTATTTTGTACAAGGACCACATCTGACGTCATCGCCTTCCATATTGGAACGTCGTCGAGATTCGAACTTGGATTCTAATAGAACTATTTAATGATAGGACTTATATTTTTCTTTCTTAGGATTAAATTTTGGATTCTATTCACAAACGTTAGTCCTATTTTCCAATTTTTACATTTTTTCTAGGGAAATAAATTATTTTGTTAATATATACAAAGCTTGTTGTCTTCACGCTTTTCTCTTGTTATTATTGTACGAGTCTACACGTAACACCTTAAAAAGGACATGGCTCTGAAAGATTTCCAAACCAAAGCAAGTAAAAAGCTAACTCTAAGCCATGGTTTAGCAATGAGTGTATGAAAGCCAGAAAACATTACAATTTGTATAGGTAATACTATTCTTGTTGCAGATAATCCTGCTGAGATGCAATATATCCTTGATATATTTTGTAGATATTGCAATCACAGTAAACTTACAATCCATACAGAGCAAACAAAAGGTATCGGATTGTTTTTTTAAAAAAAGAAACATACTTACAAATTTTTGATAAGCAATTGCGATATTGATATTGTAAATGACTATAAGTACTTAGGGCTTTTGTTCCACAAGAATGGATAATTCTCCAGTGGACTGATTAAAAATGTACCTCGTATCCATAACTAATCAAAGGACACATTTACTTAGAAACCCTATGCTCAGTTTAGATTTGACTGTTGATTGTCAGCTGAAACAATTTGATCAAACCAATGTACCCATTTTAACGTATGCTTCTAAAATTTGGGGATTTGTGAGATCTGATATAGTCGAAAAATATCATCTTTATTTCCTCAGAAGTATACTGAATGTCAAAAAATGTATCCCTCTGTATATGGCCCTTTCAGCTTAATTAACAACATTAAAGGTCGCATGATAAACTATTTTGCAAGATTGGTTGGTGGTTATGAAGACAAAATATCTTAGCGTATGTATTCTCTTTTATAACAACACTTCGTTGATAATTCCTACGACAATAAATTGTTACTTGAGGTAAAATATTTATTAGATAATGCTGTGTTAGTGTTGTGTGTCAGTTAAATGGTTAATAAAATCTGTAGAACAACGACTAAAGGATCAAAACATACAAGCCTGAGCAGCTAACATCAATAAGTCATCTAAGGGTCTTAATTACAGGTTATTTAAGACTATTTTCGATCTAGAAAAGACTTATTTATTATTATCAAAAGTATATCTAAAAACTTAATTAAGTTTAAAACTTTGAATTTATAGACTCGTTGAAAATGACAGATATGATAATGTTCCCTATAACGAAAGATATTGCACACTCTCTCAGTCTCAACAAATAGGGAAAGCAAATCACTATCTTCTATCATTCATATGGGTTCGTGGTGGTGGTTATCGATGTCTTGAGGATGATCGACTTCGGTGTTATCGCCTTCATCGAGTGAATAATAACAATATGACATTAGTGGATTAAATATATGGAGATCTCAGCAGAGATATAGAACAGAACAACACGAGCACCATATATAGAATATAACAATTTAATCTAGTAGATAAACAAAATAAAATTGTACAAAATCAATTGAAAGATACACTTCTATAGAAAATAAATTAATTTAGTGTTCTGAAATGCAATTAGCAGTTCCGTTTACTTAGATACGGCAAATTTTCATCACGAGTCGAGTGAGCGTTTTGAAGTTAATTGTCAAGTATGTCTGCATAATTTGATCTGGTTGCTGGCCACCTTCCAGAATCGCGTAGCTTGTCGGTTTGGAGATGACCTGTACAGCATCACTCTCCTCCTTCTAGTCTTCACTCTTCGTTCAGGAGTGAATTCTTTTATCAGCAAAGGATTTTTTTCTATTTGATGTGGAATCTTTCAATATGACGTTCTGAAAGTAGAAGCTTGCTTCCCACTTAGCATAGTCGTCTCTTACTTTTGGTTCCGTGTCTCCAAAAGACTTCCAAACACGTTCCTTTGGACAATTTTCACGAGAGAATTCTTCCAAGTTCGCACGGAAACATACCGCACGCCTCTACTTATTCAGCCAGAATTTAGGGTTATCAAACCACCATTGTTAACACACACTCATCCAGAGTTTCGAAAATTTCACATTCTTCCCGCTTTCCTTAATAACCGATCTCTGCAAAGTTTCAATTTATGACAAATGTTTTAGTAAGTACAAATGCTGTTTCTGCAGCATTTCAACCCTTGGAATCTTCCTATACATGAAAACAATGCATCTCCTCTTGATTAGTTCGCTTACACAGTCATCAAACGGGACCTAATTAAGAATCAATCATGCACACAACGGACACATTAGTTTACCGTATCCTTATACATGCCATATATTTAATTCCGTACAAAATCTCACACATTATTTAATATTGTTATGTGTCTCAATGACACATAAATATTACAGACATCCGCGAAATTCGTACTGTTACAATCGTGTTCTTATTTTCATGATGAAAAAAACAAAATTGATATCTCTTTTTGACACTTCCAGGATTAACGTTTATAAGTATAATCATTAAATGAATACAGGTAATGTACGACTGTTAAAAAATATATGCAGGTTTGTAGATTATCTTTTTCGAATTTTGTGATCCTTGTTAAGCATTATGCAGTATCATCGCACGCTATATTCAAGTTCTTTTTCTCATATTTCTCACATGTTGTAAACTTTACAATCAGAGTGTAAAAAAGTCTTGTCTTGTCTTGACGTCGGCCAGGGAAAGATTGTGATTCTCCAAGATCAAGCTGAAAACTTAAAATATACAATGAGGACATCAACGATTTGGTTTGATGCTGCGAGGCGCCGCCTCGAGAAACATGGCCGAAATCACAGAGAACCAGAGAATCAGAGACACTGGCGTTCGGTGGAATTTATTAAATCTCACATCGATGTAAAGGTCGCTCAGATGCGATAAGAACTACCCCCACTAATACGTATAGTAACTTAATGGACCCAAATTCAAGGAATATGAACCACTGAGCAGAGGAAGAAACTGACATCAAAACCTTAGCCAATGGTTGACTTGTTTTCGATTCTCTTGAAAATGGCTGTGATACACATAATCATCATATCTTAAAGGTGCGTGAGTATTGGATCGAATTTATTTATTTTAACCAGAAACAAAGTTGGTCGGGAAGAATGGTAATGTTGAGGAATGATTAGCGGCATCTTGCTTATTGTCACCAATATCAAGAACCTACAAACCGGCAAATAATATTATCATACAGGTTAGAGAAATTTTAATTCGTACTCTACGGAGATTCGAACCCAGGTCCGCGGGTAAACGGCACCCATGGCTTTTCCTGCACGCACCAGCTCATATTCCTTCACGACTAAGCACCCATCACCAAAAACCCGCGGACCTGGGTTCGAATCTCCGAAGGGTACGAATTAAAAATTCTCTAAATTGTATGATAGTATTATTTGTATTAAATATTAATTCTGCCTACTATTATCAAACATTCTTCTATAGAATCCAGGGATAGCACTTTCCGTTCTGTCTGGTGTATATTAATAATTCTATATAATTAAGCCTATATACCTTGATTTCTTTCATAGGAATCCAGAACGACTGTGTAGATAGATGAGAATTAGTTATCAGGTCGTCATGCGAGTTTGTCTGCTACGCACGAGTGCATATAACACCGATTCAGCGCCATCATTTTTTTGTGATGCGTGCTTAGTCGTGAAGGAATATGGCTGGTGCGTTCAGGCAAGGCGATGGGTGCCGTTTACCCGCGGACCTGGGTTCGAATCTCCGTAGAGTACGAACTAAAAATTCTCTAACCTGTATGATAGTATTATTTGTATTATATATATATATATATATATATATATATATATATATATATATATAGCAGTATATATATATATATATATATATATATATATGTGTGTGTCTTCCCTGGTATAAAATTGATGCCGATACGATGTCCACAATGGCTGCATTGACGGTCATCCTGACAAAACAATTATGACTCCTTTACTTGAACGGATTGTCGTATCGATATGGGCTAAGGTTAGATCATTGTATCAATCTATAGCTAGTTCTAACGACAAGTTAATTCATCTGAGTTTGCATATAACACCATGACTAATATGATATCCTTGCTATCGCCATTCCTCGTGCATGAATGGTGGCATTGACATGGGGTTTTCGTGTAAACATTTCTGACAATTTTGAATGCCTTCTAAATGAAAATTATACATGATCAGACCACCAACATATCACCACTTCTGTGAAACCAACATATCAGCACTTTTGTGAAGGGATTTCTAAAACCAGACCTAACTTATACTGGAGTCAAGTCAAAGGTTATTGTCTGCATGTTCGTACTTCGCGCAGCTGGCAAACACAGCGACATGTGCATATACAAGCAGGTGTTTGCATTATAATAAAAGTTAATTGTCAACTCACCTTTTTTAAGGTCTTGACTAAGGCTATTGGCATTATAACACTAACAAATATGAATGAATGTATATCATTCTCCCAGGCTGTACATATATCTGAAGAGTATATTGAATGATACTACTTCATCAACTTTAAGGAAAATAAATACTTACAGGTTTAACCAAACTTAACACGTTTATATCTTGACACTGTCTAAAACAAGTCCAGTGATCTTCTATCCATGATATCATGGTCAAGATCAAACGTGTGAACGTAAACATAAGAAAATAGTTTTGTTAACATATTTGATATGTCTAAAAGTTTCTCAAGAAGCTGGTTTCAACCCTCAGCAGTAAAATTAAGAAACGATTGTATCTTTTAAATTCCTGGAAATTGTTTTCTGCCAGAAGAGAGAGGTTCAATCTTCTATTGACTCTTGTTTAAATTTATCTCTTTTAATACAGAACTTTGAACAGTGTACTTTTCACAAGAATAAACACATACTGATGTGTAGGAAAAGACGTGTCTGCCAAGCGTAGCAAGTAATATCCATCCAACAGAGTGACTAATATGGCAGCAGATATATCAGAAAGTCATATTGGTTTAGCAGGTTACTAAAGATACCATATAAGGTTGATGATAAATGACGAAGGCATTGTATGAGGGTTTTTTCAATGGAATTGATACCTACCGAATCTCTTTGCATTCGGTTTCGTATTGCTTTGAACATCGCACTGTCATCATGACAGTGCATTTTGTACCTGGATAAAGAAGTGCCCACCAAAAATACATATTACGTTACTGGCTTTTCAATGTCAATTAAGTGCTTGCATCTGTCTCTAAATGTAAATTATTGCATCGTCATTATAATGTTGCATTATGGCGCTAAATTCTGCACTTTGGAAAGGTATTTTGGATACGGGTTGTTAATTTATGCCGATAAAGTGATTACATTTATCTGTTCTATACTGGGGCCGATTCATTCTTCAGACTAATCCGAATGCGTGCGCTCTGCCGTCAAATATTTACCTCAGTCAAGAAGTGATAAGCCTCTGCTATCCTAAAGCTAAATAACTTAGTATGTTGCTAAAGAACAGTTGCAAACTAATAATAATAATAATAATAATAATAATAATAATAATAATAATAATAATTGTAACGGTACAATTTTTTTAGATATTTTTGCAGTACATTCTGTCGTGGTCAGTGTGACACGTAACGATTAAGGTTGATATATGGGCTAAGCTCGCAATAAATTGGTAGGTTGTGATGTTTAAGTTCTCCTGTTTCGGGGCATGAGTGGATTATAATTAGAGTCCGTTCGGATAAGGACGAGACAGGAGAGAATGATGTTAATGTAAGGTCATGTATCAGAAAATGACAAAGTTGAGACAAGCCAGGTACAACTTTTGGCAAATCTTGAGCCTATTTGAAATTGGTGTCATAAAATTATATTATCCAGAATAGTTATTAATAACGGCGGACTAGACAGAATTATTCTGACCTCGATGGGAGTGTTAACATTTTGGCGGTTAATGCTGATTGGCTAAGCTAAACGAGGGGTTGTGTATCCCAGACGAAATTCAAGGCTTTAAGAAATCTCCCTCGCGAGATTATTCGGCCTAAGTTTTTGTGCGAAGGCAGAATTTAGCTCTGTGAAATAACAAGAATTTCTCGTTAAATTGTCCAAGGGACGGGGTTCTGGAACAATTTGAGAGACCCGGAACCAGAGAGAGAGAGAGAGAGAGAGAGAGAGAGAGAGAGAGAGAGAGAGAGAGAGAGAGAGAGAGATTCGGCTGCATAGAAAGAGCGATAACCCCATACTTGTGCTACACAGTGGGAAGGAGTGCAGACCATGACCAACTTACGGTTGATGACTCGAAGAGGTCGGGGAGAGAGGAGGCACCAGGCAAAGGAGTCACCGTTGGAAGCTTCTTTTTTCTTCTGCAGCTAAAATTTTCGCAGTATTTCACATACACCTTAGAGTAAGGTGGGCAATTCTTCACTGCCACGACCTCCCCCAGCTTTGTTGGGGGTGGGTTGTAGTGGAGTTTGGTTATCGTTATCTAAAGGGTGATCGCCGAAGGTGTTATTGCCCGGATCGAGTAAATATCAGTATAAAGTGTGAAACTTATAGGTAGAATAGACAGAGATCTGAGCAGATATATAAAACAGAATGACACGAGCCCCCGTACATGTAAAGACAATAAATTTAATCAAAATTCATAAACAACTGTGATGATGTAATGACAATATGAAGATACACTTCTTTTTGAAATAAATCATTCAACGAATTTCAAACACAAATATACTTATATAAATAGCCGATCTGTTTAAGTGAAATAATTAGTTCATCATAGAATCGAGTGAACGATCGAAGTCAATGCCTTGTACAGATTCATAACCTGATTATTTCTGGTTCAGTCCAAATTCACTGTGACTGTTCTTTAACTGCACTGTGCTTGTTCGTCTGGGTCCTTTCCACTTTTCCCTTCTCCAAACTCTCTAGTGTCTCGCCTCTTTCGGCCCTCGAACTTTGTGTGGGTAGGTGGTTATGTAAGTACGTAGATACGTAGATGCTTCAATAGGTATATTCATGTATACGTCACGTGGATACGTCACGTGGAGCTATCTCACCTTCCAAAAATAAACAAAGAAGCAAACTAAATCTTCTGTCAGGTATCCTACTGGGAATAAATCATTACTCCCGTCTCGTTATGTCAGATATAGTTCTATCGGAATTCAAACATATACCAACGGCCATCTGGTCAAGCTAAACATTGCAGACCATAAACAAACCTAGTTTCCTAAGATTAATGTACTTCCTAATGGTATTTCAACACTGGCTCACATTAACATCACACCGAGACATCAGTTCCGTTCTCGTCTCAATTACACAAATGAATGAATGAAATTCCTTACATGGCTCAACTACGTTATTTATAGCGAATACACACATTCAAGTCTATAGCATATATGAAACCTCACTTCATGGTTTAACAACGTTAATTTCAGTCAGTACGCACGCAAGACTTTATCATACATGAAATCATCTAAGGTCGGAGAATTCACATGGATTCTTGTAACTCATATCAACTAATGTAAGGCATGAAATTCTAGATACACATTTTCCTATAACAATCGAGACTATACATTCAAACGATTCATCAAACTTATATAATGAATATCATTGTACGGATTCATATAGATGGACTCACACAGTTGTGTTCGTATCAAGAAAATTGATCTACGAATCTAAACAAATAAATTCATGCAAATATAAGCAAATAAATCAAACAAATGGTTATATTGATATCAATGAATTACGTGAGACTGGCGCAAAATACCTTGTGTTTTCAAGCTTTGCTAGCTTCTACCGCCAAAATGGTGTCCGTCCAGACATCCGATCCCTTGGATAAATATTTATGAGTGAATTTCTTCTAAATTCGACCCGGAGTCTCCTACATTTGTTTTCTCTTGCAGAAAAGTGTCGACTGACTAGAACTTTTGCGATGGGCACATTAAAACCGAGAGTTTTCATGTGGAATCACGCCCCCTTATTCAGCGTAACCAATCCGAATCAAATATCTCTCCCGCCTTAACCAGGCGCCAAATGTAGTCTGCCTGACAAACCAAATACTGATTCCTGGAAAATTTCAAATCTGACAATTCCAATACAAACCGAAAGTTAACCCCTATCCTTTTCAGTTAAATAAACGAAGGCTTAATTAAGAATCACTGCTCTCATGACAGAGACATTTACCAATCCGTGCATTATGGTGATTTAAACACGCGCCGGTCCCCATAAATCAAATTAATCGTTCACCTGCCCAACTTAATGTGCTCTTCATAGATCGACAGAAATTTGCACCCTTACATTCACATATTTAGGAGGGGAAGAGGGAGGTTGGCAACTGATATAAAAGTTTACTTTCTGTATCAAAGCAGGAGCGTGAATAAAGAACGTTACACATAGACACAAACATTTTAGCAGAAGTAGGGGAGCTTCTAAGGAACATTTCCCTTGGGCACCTCGAACCCATGCGTTACTACGAGTAAGGTTCGGATTAGCGTTGACTAAAAGTTTTAAAACCTAACTTTCGCATTTACCATTTTGCAATGATAACAGTAAAATAAAATAAATCAGAAATTATTTCAAGTCCCAAGACGATAAAACAACAAAACCCCGGAATCTTGTCTGTTTCTTTGAACTACAAATACAATAAGTAATGCATAGTCATTACGTATACTGGTTACTGATTCACAAAGTATGACACAAATGTATAGAAATTAGGAACGAACAGGAGTGACGCTATTTTTTTTTGTTATCTTTGTGTGTGTTATTCTTTTTTTTACAGTCAGCCTTGCCCATAACAGTGATTCAAAAAGACCGCTGATCAGTTAGGTCAGCTAGGTGTGTATCGTTACTTAATTAGATGGTGGGAGAAAAGATAACCCAGCCGACTAGGGCAAATGCTCAGAATGTACTTTACATTGTGTGCAAATTCAACTGTTAATAACTTGGACAATTTTCATGCAATGTTCGACAAATTTCAAAATATAATAATGACTGTTATTTTAATCATTGACATTTTTTCTACATTTTTTCTGTTTTGAATACGGAAAATGCTTATTCTGAGAAATAGATATGCAAATAGGTAGACAGAATATCCTACGTTTATTCAGATAGTGCAATTGCGGGAGTGTAATCTTCAACGGGTCCGAAGTTAAGTTTTATTTGGCCCCCAGTGACCAATACATTACTATCAATCAAGTACGACTCATCGGTAATGGTCGTGAACCGCTGACCAGTAAGGTTGCCAGCTGCCTTTGCAACATTGTATACCTTCTTGTTTACCTACTTTTTCTCCGAATGCGATGTGTGTCCACATGGATAACTCTAACACTTTGACAGTTTTCATGTATAATTTTAAACAAATAACTTCGCTATTTATCAACCGTTATCAGCAAGTTTTAACTGTGTATACCAAATAGATAGTTAAGTACGTATTTTAATTTTTCGAGGAAAATTTAGAATTCTGTAAAAGATGATATGTTGTTCCTAGGAGAAACGTAATGTTCAATTTTAAAGTACTAGTAGAAAACAAAGTGTGAATTTCCAGAGATGTGCTGGCCTAGAAACCTCCAGAAACCAAACATTCAGCGCATAGCCCTGGCCGGCTTCCAAGTGAGGGTCCCTTCATTTTATAAGCTTATTAAAATGATTGGACATGCAGTCTATAAAGAAACCATCAACAGCCTCATCAGTACTTGCCGACGAGCATTCTATTCAAAGGCATCATAAGGTTTTTTGCGGGGTTTTTTGTTTTTGTTTTTGTTTTTAGAGAGAACATTGTAATTAGGATTTCTCGGAAATACTGTGCCACAGCAATGGACCACAAGGTTCACACGCCTGGTAATAAACATGCTCCAGGGAAGATTACCTTAGTAGGAAAGATCCGTAGCAATCTTATTTATCGTAGACAGGAAATATTATTTCTTACTTCCATCCTGTTTTCTTTCGTCTCTACAATGTGACTCATTCTCATATTTACAATAGTTATTTTAAGCACAGAGAATGACGATATTTAGTTGCGATAGAAAGCTGAATTAAATAGATGTGTGTGTGTGTGTGTGTGTGTGTGTGAGAGAGAGAGAGAGAGAGAGAGAGAGAGAGAGAGAGAGAGAGAGAGAGTATACATTACAAATCCAAGGAGTATCTAAGGCGCTCGATTTACGGCTCACTGGCATGGATATGTGAGATAGCTTGCCAGCAGCTTCCCGTAGGTCGGTGGCTCTTCCTCCACCAAATATACTGACCGCCACGTATAGCCTATCATGTGCTGCAAAATGGCGCTAAAACCCACAAAACAAACAAACAAACATTCTCTCTCAGTGAAATATTAACACTGAAAACTATAATTAAATCACGTGTAACTTCTGAGTCGCATAATTCCCATTTTCGTTCAGATATATCCAAAATTCTGCAACTTTCTAAAAGTGTCAGTGGGAAAGTTATGATTCGTTGAACGAATCAAAATCATTCTAACTTGTGGTAGCATACTTGCTAGCAACGGTTCAATATTAAAGAGTTTTAAACTGGTTAAGTAACACTCTGGCAGGTATCAAGCCGTTCTTTTAGCCCTCAACAGATGGGAATGACTGAGATAACCATCAGGTATTCAGTCCTAAACCACAAATGTCATGTTGAAAAAGGACGGTAATTTAAAACTGCATACACCAGCATACTGTCATACATTAATAATGAAATTTTACTCTTTTTTCCATTTACACAACTAGCCCCAGATATAAAAGTTACAGCTTTAATCAAACAAACGTTCATAGGAAGTCTACCCTTCCCTCCATAAAGCGTATATAGTGGATTTACTTTTCTGAAAAATACAATAACTCGTATTGGCAAAGATGTACAACGTTTCTTTTGAGAATCTTTTGTAGAAACATGCGAAGGAAAGTGGCATCAAGGTTGGAGACCAGCGATTATATATATTTTTGACTGCAGCAAGTCCTTAGGCCAACATAATTCTCTGAAAGCTCATGGGCGTTTGCAGGTGGAGACGAGACTTAAAATTTCCGGTTATTGTTAAAATTTGAAAAAGAAATATAATTTGGTTAACAAGTCAATGTCTTTTCTAAGAGCACGAGATCTGTTCCAAGCAAATAGTTTTAAGACAAATGAATGTAAAAGAATGGTATACACTTCTTTTAAGAAAGCTACTCTTTAATTTTGGAAAACAGATTTTTTTTTTCAAGTACCAGAAGGTAAGACTGTAGAACTCCGTTCCTATTGTACATGAAGCTAACGTATCGTTTAACATTGACCTAAAATGATACATACATTTGATGGCTGAGTTGCTCAGTTTTGGCAAATATTTAAATTAGAAGACGTCAGATTCCAAGTAAGATCTTGAAAATAAACGCACCTACATGAACCGAACCCATACCAAAAAGAACCCATCCAAACTACCCGTCCCCTCCCCATCCGAAAACGTCTTTCTCGCAGTACATTATTAAAACCGGCTATACGTATGGTTATAAGCATGAAACAGGACAACTTATGCATGAATTTATTTACAATTTACAAAAACTAGTGTTAATATTATAGCCATAAATACCAGCACACATAAACAGAAACACCAAGGTCACCAAGAAGTTTTCATGGTTAGTCACAGTATTCGGAGAGAAGCGTATCGACTTTATTTTCTTTGCTCTTCCCAAGTGTTCGAATATTTGCTATGAGAAGTTATCAGGTGTTTATATAATTAATTATGGCTTTATTACCTGGTATTCGATGCATAAGATCAGACACTAGACAACGCACCTTTAAACTATATTTTGTAACTAATTGATAAAATAATCTCAAAATAATTAATGAAAACTATTTCTATTAAATGTAGCATATGAGAGTGATATAATTGCCATGCGTTTCTGAAGTTAAATATTCTTTGAGATATTATATTTTCTAGAAGATGGCATAATTTGCTCCCCCCCCCCCCCATGGTTTATTTCCGTTTATCAATTTCCGATACAATTCTCTTTATTCCCAGTAACTTTACTTCATTCCTGACTGGATGATTTAAGGAAGTCCATGCAGAAGTTTGGTGCAATTATGCTGAAATACATCGATCTTTCTTCAGTCCGTGTTTCTGATATTCGACCAAACTTCACAACCATAAAGGTATCACAATTGTTTTATACAAACTGACGTAGGTAAGAGGATTGGCTGTAGCTTCATTGGTGCCAGTCCTACAGGAGAATAGAGTTATTCAATTACGCCAAATATGTTTTATGGATTGCAGATTATAAAAGTCTGGCCTCTTCTTTAAATGCATGAAAATATTATACATTTCAGTACGTTGAAAATATTTATATAACATTTCACATGCATATTGTCTTTAAGCTTAACATCAATGAATATTTCAAACCTAGAATATTATCATTTCGATCCTAACAGATGCCGCACAAGAAATCGTTGAGCTGGGAAATAAAATATGTTAACTGACTGACACGAGAGTCTCAGTATAAAATAGATTTATGGTTATTTTGTCATAATTTGTTATGTTTTTTGAGAAAACACGTATATTTTCGAATCAATGCATATTAGAACCCCTGAACTGCAACGATATCCTACACCTTTTGCTTTCACCCATGACCAGATCCACGTATGCCAGTTTATACAAATGGCCTTTCAATTGTTTATAATTTTTCTCCTTGGCTGAGGGAAAGTAAATTTCTGAAACATTTAGTAATCATATCACCTCGTCAAGTACAGCAGTCGTGTTAATCACGATATGAAGACCGTCCTTCCAAGTCACCCCAATGAGCAGGAAAACATAGTATCAAAAACATATAAGGACATTATTCTATAATCTAACAATTATGGTTCTGAGCGACAGTACATCAACATTGACTTTTAAAAAATGGCAATATATCCCTTTTCAGATAAATAAATTATTGTCAACTCTTTGTAAGAAATAAACAGAGACAAAATATACTGTCAAACAGGTTACAACCTTGCACTCTAACAACGTGGCATCTTACATAAAAATCAGGTACATTGTGTCCAATATGTAAGTACATATTTACCTTGCCCTAGTTTAACTAAAGTTCTCAAAGCTCCTCTTCAACTTGAAATTACACCATCATGTTTACGATACTTCTGACAATATCAAGTGTTTTATCAGACGTAAAGAAAATGAAAAGAATCAATCTTTCGTTGTTACATCGAACTCATTGGAAACCATTTTGGTCAAATAAGTGTTGAGGAATTTAAAAACTTTAAGTAAATCCTCCAGTTCTCATCAAAAATAAAGCAAGACTTTTAAAAGAAGAATATAAAATAGCATTATTGTATCATAATACTTGATGCATGTTGAATATTCTGTAAACAAATAAAGTTTACCAAGCAAGCAGTATGACAGGTCTTAAAAATTCCCAGTCTGAGTGGTTATGGGGCCTGAATGGACTACCTGCCAGTAGTAGTGAATTTTCTTTATCTATCTATCTCTGGATGCACATATATACTTCTCTGGACTTTTGATTTTATATTCCTGTATCCACGTGTCCCTATTAAGCATCTGATCAAGGGGTCAACCCATCTTATCTTAAACAAAGAAAAGAACTCGTTATATGTACTTAGCGAATGAGAAATGTGGATAACGGAATAATTCTCTCGGGAACAAAGATTTGAACAGTTTTCATTTTACTTTTCAGACTCAATTTTCTTAGACTTTGGTCAGGCGATGGAAGAATATCACTTTAGTTGGGTTTTCTGATTTGTTTTGCCCGAGTGAATAGCACCTTATGTGTATAAAGCCAATAATACACAAATAAGGCATCAAAATACACAAATAAATTTTTTTATGTCGGGCTTGTATTATGTAGGTACAGAGTAATTGACATGTGTGGTTTGATCTGTATGCAGTTTGGTTTGGACTGTATGCACTGTGTGGTCTGCGGCAAGCCAACAACCGCAAATACATTCAAATGTGTTAACTTGATTAAGGTCTCAAGGAACTAATGATATCGAAGGATGGTAAACAGTCTAGCAATAGAACACACACACACACACACACACACACACACACACACACACACACACATATATATATATATATATATAGAGAGAGAGAGAGAGAGAGAGAGAGAGAGAGAGAGAGAGAGAGAGAGAGTTTTGTTTGGCTGGTCATGATTGATTGATAATGAAAGTAAGATTTTAGTAAAAAGATTCTTTTGAGAGCTTATCCTAATTGTAACTGACAAAAACAAAGACATTGTTTTGTTCATAGCATTCCAGTCCATTTACAGACTTGAATTTGGAAGCTGAGTTAGGAAGACTCAGTACTGAAACCGGCACCTGACTTTTTCGTGCGGTATCGAACGCACATGTTTCAAGCACATGCAGATCCAGAAAACCCCACGTCTCACATGGTTTTCTCTACACAGATCCTGTCATCAAGGATGTGTTTATACAGATAAATATAGGCTTGATTATGAGTACGCAGAAATTTGAAGTTATTGAAGCGTTAATATCATGGTGTTTGCATAGATTTCCCATGGGAACGGAAGTAGTAATAGGGGTTACCGTAGCGTCAATGGGAATTAGCATTACAGACCCCCCCCCCCCCCGGGCCTGTATAGCGTCAAGAAATAAAAGCACACCCTGGGTCCGTATAGCGTCAATGGAAATTGTGTAGAGTGACTAGCACACCCTGGGGCTGTATAGCGTCAATGGAAATTTTGTATAGCGACTAGTATACCCTGGGTCTGTATAGCGATAAGAGGAATGGAACAGGTGGCATGACGTCACACTGGTAACAATGTAGCAAAAAGAGAAGTACTGTGACGTCAGGCTACCTGAGAGAGGGCTATAGACAAACACGAATCAAGAGCGTTCGTGTTTTTAGTAGAGGAAGGGTTTTATATATATATATATATATATATATATATATATATATATATATATATATATATATATATTCGTTTAGGGTGGAGACCAAATGAAAATTAAGATCTTTTCGAGGCATTGGAAGTGGCCCTGAAAAGGGCCTTTGGGTTCTTCTTCTTCTTTTATCTTCTCCAGTTCTTCCACCAGTTCCTGACTTTTTGAATAATTCCTTTCTTCTTTTCTTTTTCTGGCATCCAGTCAGGATGACCCATAGCTCTAAATTTCTCTTGCACTTTTATCCAATTGTTGTTTAATTTCTCAAAATCTTCTTTCTTCTTTCTGTTTTCCTTCTCCTTTTTCTCTTTTGTCCAGTTCTCTTCTTTTCTCCAGGTTTCTTTGATTTTCTTCACCTCTTCCTCCAGTACTTTTCTCATCAGGTCTTCAGCTTTTTTTAAAGAGTCTAAGCCCAAGTTTTTGACAAAAGACCACTTGGTGAAATTGATTATGTCTTGTAGAAAGGAGCTCACTTGTATGACATGATCAAGAGCCTGTTTCAAGGAGCCTACTCTCACATATTTAGGTTGAATGAAACCTCTAATCTTCTCCACTTGCTCCTCTGTCATACCTGCTACTAGACCCTTGGCTAGTTTTATGCTGGTGACTTGAGTGGTTAAAAAGTCTTTCGTAACTTGATAGCTACATTCCTTTTCAATCCTTTCAACCACGTACACTCCATCCATTATCCAATAATAAATGTCTTTTAATCTGTTGAACAAGTCTATGTTGCTGCTCATTTTTTTATTCTGTGTAGAATGGCGCGAATTGACTGACTGACTGGATTATAGTCGCATATGCACAATGTGCTTCGCGACTGGTTATAGCCCTAGGCTGGGCCCTCGGAGGTGTGGGTATGGTGCCACCACTGCCTGTCAGAGCCCTAGGCTGGGCCCTTCGAGGTGTGAGTATTGTGCCCTCACGTCCTCCTGGGGGTTATGAGTATGGTGCCATCATAACCCCCTAGTTTGTTTTCAGTCCGTATACCCAGCAAGCCGACATGTCCGTAACGAGGCAAAGGCGGAAAGAGACCCGGGAAGGAGGCAGCGCAGAAACGGCCCGAAAGCCCCAGGGACAGCCACACAGGGAACACCAAGACCCGCAACCATGCGCCCCGACCTAACGGCGAGGTCGGGTTTAATGTCACATCTAGTCCAGTTATTCTAATGGACTTCCTTATACCAATCTTGTGTGAGCCACTCATTCAATTGGTAAAGCAATTGTTGAGTTTTAATTTTGGTGGATTGGGTATTATTGTTGAATTTGAATTTTGCGTACATAGTGTACTTATCCGTTTTCCGAAAGTTTGTACCAATCTGGGGAAGGTTTGCCCTTCCATTTTTATTATCTTAATTTGGTGATTATGCAGGTTTTGTTTTTGACGACGAGGCGGAATCGTAAGGATCACGTTTGTTTTGGTAGCGGGCCTTCATGAACCAAATTGAAGACCCTTGGTTTTTTCCTAACTTTATTTGAAATCCATATGTGCTGGGTACTGCAATATCTCCTTCTTGCGAGGAGTAATTGCAACTCGATATGGATGCGCTGTTTGTCCGATAGGGTTGAATGGCGCGAATGACGAGAGCTCTGCTCTATATCCGTGGAGCACGGACGTGAACGAAAACATCCCTTACACTCACTTCACATACAATTTACTATCCTCACCAACGAACGAGCAAGCATAAAACACACAAATATACTATCCTCACCAACGAACGAGCAAGCATAAAACACATATGATATACTATCCACACCAACGAACGAGCAAGCATAAACACACACAATATACTATCCTCACCAACGAACGAGCAAGCATAAAACACACAAATATACTATCCACACCAACGAACGAGCAAGCATAAAACACACAATATACTATCCACACCAACGAACGAGCAAGCATAAAACACATATTATATACTATCCACACCAGCGAACGAGCAAGCATAAAACACACAAATATACTATCCACACCAACGAACGAGCAAGCATAAAACACACATTATACTATCCACACCAACGAAGGAAGAGAAGAAAAACACACACCCATATACTATCCACACCAACGAACGAGCAAGCATAAAACACACATTATACTATCCACACCAACGAAGGAAGAGAAGAAAAACACACACCCATATACTATCCACACCAACGAACGAGCAAGCATAAAACACATATTATATACTATCCACACCAACGAAGGAGCAAGCATAAAACACACAAATATACTATCCACACCAACGAACGAGCAAGCATAAAACACACAATATTTTATCCACACCAACGAAGGAGCAAGCATAAAACACACAAATATACTATCCACACCAACGAACGAGCAAGCATAAAACACATATTATATACTATCCACACCAACGAAGGAAGAGAAGAAAAACACACACCCATATACTATCCACACCAACGAACGAGTAAGCATAAACACACACACACAATATACTATCCTCACCAACGAACGAGCAAGCATAAAACACACACAATATACTATCCTCACTAACGAACGAGCAAGCATAAAACACACATATACTATCACACCAACGAAGGAAGAGAAGAAAAACACACACCCATATACTATCCACACCAACGAACGAGCAAGCATAAAACACATATTATATACTATCCACACCAACGAAGGAAG